>JAJAVP010000171.1:0-11083 GCA_020740425.3 Heterorhabditis indica
GTTTGTGATGAGAAATCCATGTCCTGTCAAAGCAGCAAGAGGATAAAAAAATACGGGTTGGAAAAAACAGTTGGTGAAAATATCGAGGGCTGAAGCTATAACCTAAAAATTGGTTGATTTTGTGTGGAACAAATTACACATTAGACGAATCATTTTGAAAAATAGGTCAACAGTATAAAAGCTGAATATATTAAAACTCCAAAGAAGAACCTGGTATAAGAGTAGGTGCCACCGGTACGTCTTCATTTCGGGGCTTGATTTGAATATGATGAGGTACACTGCCAGTCCATTGAGGAAGACGCAGATAGGAGAGCAAATCTTGTAGAACAACAGCAGCAAGTCGTTGTGGTCATTGAAGAGAGTCTCCATCTCCTCCAGTGAAGTGATTTTATTCAAATCTTACCAAGTGAAGGGAAAAGCGTCTGCCATTTAACGAATACAATTTTCTTCGCACGTACAACAACAATTCCAGCAACAGGAAGGAATAAATTCAATAATATGGCACAAATAATGAATTTTATTAACTACAAAGTCGGAAAGTGTTAATTAAAAAGTACAAAGATTTGTTCCTTTCCCATTATTTCAATGGACATGCTTTTGACTTACGCTACTCCTCTCTACATTTGTAGTATATTAAATTTTTAAAATGTTGCCCTACTTCTTAGAAAGTAACGTCTAAAGAGTGAAATCACGGAAATCTATTCTGCAGAAAGCTAGCTATTTTTAAATTGTATACTTCCGGNTTTTTTCCAACCCGTATTTTTTTATCCTCTTGCTGCTTTGACAGGACATGGATTTCTCATCACAAACCTTGGAATCCCAACTTTTGCGTGTTATGTATGTTTCAAATTAGGTTGCAGTGGAAGGAAATAAAGGAATTTTTACTAAAGAACACCTTTCAGTGGGTATTTTTCAATCTCCTGGGTGGTTTGGGATTTTCAATAATGGATCTATTTTTCTACCGACACCAGTGCATCGTCAGGAACAAACTGACCAAGAAGCAGTTCTACTGCTGCGTTGCTCTTATTTTCATTTGTATCGTCTCCATCGTAAACGCCTTTTTTCTAATACAACCTATGCACACCTTGAAGTGGAGCGAAACGCTGGAAGAAGTAAGCTCAAGGAAATTCTGCTGATTGGACATTTTTTTGAGTTATCAACATCCAGTTTTTTACAGAAGAATCCTTGGATAGCGGAACTACTGAAAATCCCGAATGTCTATTATAGGTTTCCCACCTCTCAATCGACAATTGGCTTCTTAATTTTATTAACCGCTGCCATTTTGTTAGGTAATAGTTTTCTCATTTACTTTAGATTATTCTTAATCGACTAATAAATCTAAGCGAATTCCCGTGTTTTGTTTGTCACATCTTCTACATCTTGGGGAAAGAATCTAAGCATCTTTCAACCCAGACTCTTAAAATGCAGCGAAAGTTCTTCATTTCCTTGATATGGCAGGTATACTTCGTCATATAAACTACGGGACATTTTAGAGATATTTTCGCAGTTATAGAAATTTTCAGGTTGCAGTGCCTTTCGTGTTTCTGTTTATTCCTTTAGTATTCACCAGTATTCGCTCTTTCGACAGGCGTCTGGGTCTTCAGATTCTCAACAACATAGTTATGATGCTGCTGTCCAGCTACGGAGTTTTGGCAACATTGTGTTTAATTTATTTCAATGATCCGTACCGAGAATTTCTCTACGGAAGGCTAAAGAGGANAGCTCTCTTTCTAACTGATCTTCTTTTGCAGAAACAGCATCTATGCCTTCGTTTATCCAAACCAAGAACGAGAAGGATTGGTGAAAACAACAAGATAATATCTCAGAGAGTTCTGGATGATGACCACCTAAAGTCCCCTGACATAAAGCCTTGAATCCGAAGGAAGAACAGCTCCCTCCTCCACAAATAAAACTTTTCGACAAATTGGTGGCCAAGAAATCAGTTTCTCCACTCGTTATTTGTGTAAATGCTGTTTTCGTTTAAAACAGTTTTATTCAACATAATTGTTAACTAACAAAAATGTAATATAGCTTCGTCTAAATATTNTTAATATTTCCGACTTAAAAGTTTCTCAGCGACCCCTCGACCCAACTGTTTTGCGCTCAAAAATTGCACCAAGTTGTTGCCCGAAAAGATCAACGATTCGACGCAGTATTTAAATATAAGAAGGCTACGAATAAAGAGACGAGCCGTTAGAAAGTGCAACAAGCGAGAATACCGTAGCCTCTCTTATTTACATGAGTCAAGAAAAGACGCAGTGCTAATCTCCTGAATCCCAGCAGCTCTCACTTGTTTATGGGAGGTGTATTAATGCTAGCACCATTGAAATGCTAGACAAGCTGCTGTCATCTAAACATCGGTGTTTATAAGCAAAACATTTCCTAAGAATTTCGTAACTAGGAATTTCCCCACAGTAGTCCATAATTGCGATTAGACGAAGAAATTGCAATCAACTTTTTACCATTACTTGTATTGTTTTGTTATCTCAACAAGCATTTTGTAGAAAATGGATATAAAAGCCTAAAACAGGAAATTTCAACTTTGCAAAATTAGCAGAATATTGAAACCATTCTTTTCGTTATGGCCGATTAAAAGAGTCGAACCGCTCATCTCTTCAAACGGAGTGATTTGATTCAAATACCCAGTCACTGAAGGGGAAGTGACGCCTTCTTTTGTTCGAATCATCTGCTGAAAAGGAAATGTGGCTGAGTAATAAGCGAACTGTAAACACAATTTAATCTTGAAGAGAATTTCTGCCACTTCTATAACAATTTCTTATAATTTTGTACATACTTTCAGCGTTATTAAAACATCTAAAACAATAAGGCAAACAAGAACGTTCTTTGCGTTCTTTGTTCACGGATTAAGATACTAACATTTTCTTCACAGAATATAGGGGATGTAAAAAACTAAACTCGAGATGAACTATCCTAAAAATAGTCTTTTGGAATAATTTCAGACGGTTGGAGAAAAGTGTCTAAAAGATGCTAAACCTAAGAAAGCGAGGCAAAAACTAAAATGAAACGAAATGCAAGAATAGGGAAGGTAAAAGACATCTGCGATTTTAAGAGCTTCAATTGTCCTTGGGTTCCTCTGACAACAACTGAATGTTAGTAATTTCTTACATTGTTCAGAAACCTAAGAAGCTCATATTCGCGAGCATTTTACTATACTGAGAGGAGATCAGCACGTGCCAATCTCATATTTACGGTGAAGCGGAGTGCGACGAGATGGAGAATAATACGGAAATAGAACTGCTTCTAGTTTAGTTTGTTCCGACAAACATCATAAGAGTTGTGTGATCCTGTGAGGTGTTTAAAAGCAAAACATTTCCTGCCACGCGGGTCTTTTGTATTGAACAAGTTCTTAGCAAATTCGGTGTAAGAACCCTCACACTTGGGTAATTAAACCTTTATTAATGATGAAATATAAACGAGTACAATATTTTACGTCCCTGTAAAATGCAATTAATCTACCGTAAACAGCGAGAAAAATATAAAGTGGAGTAAAATCGTAACTGAGCCGCGTTGGCCTTGGACTGCTTCCAGTAAAGATGGGTCGGTTTATATACGGTTTCTCCAGACATTCCCATGGCTCGTCTCCTTTGTCCTACTGAGAGAGGGTTGAATGAAATAGTGCCATCCTTTTGTCTTAGGCGGCTATTTACGGTAACGCCATTCGCGCCGTTTTTATAATTACAGGCAGCAAAAACAGTACGTTTTTCGGCAAAATCTATTTTACACACTACCAATCTTAGCGAACACTTGATGAGTCATCACTAAAGCAATAATATTAATGTCTTAAAGAATTAAATCTACACCAGTAACTTAGATAGGGGAAAATCCACTATAAACATTTTCAAGTGTTTTTCTCTGACCCAGACAACCAAAAATATCTAAAACAGTTTGATGTGTGTGAGATTAAAATTTTGGAATATTCCGACAAATGCTTACAAAAATAAGATGACGCATTCTGTGACTTATTCTCTCTTTGAACGCCTAGCAAGCAGCACTTGGATTATGGAACTGCTTCAGGACGCCGAAGAGGTACAGGAAATTGTTGTTCTTCCAGTTGTACTTGGCACTAAGAACATTTACATTCAAGTTAATGGGGTTATCACCGATTACCGCAATCATATTCAAATTAGCTAAGCACCATAAATAATTCTGTGTTGACGGCTAAATTATAAAAGACGATTTACTTAAATGACTTTCTAAGATGATTTCTCTAAATACATTTTATAGATGTGTGCAATTTTTTGTTCGATAAATAAAAATATTAAGCGTATGTGGTCTTCCACGGAATGTTTTTTACCCCCACTGTGATATTTCTTGTCTATTAATTGAGATTCCAGAACACAAAATTCTGCAAGAGGTTGTGGTAGTGTAATTAATTACGTTTCACAAGTAAATTTCCTACTCGTTCAGGAAACGAGGCAATGAAACATATTTAATGTTGCCAGAAATCGAATGAGATGTTCGATGGATTAAGATATAGTCAAACAGATCGGAAAGAAATAGCAACAATTCGGTAGATTTTCTTGGGCATCAAAAATTATTAAAACAGGAATATATAGGATTTAAAGACTCTACACATGCAATGATGTCCAAGTTATCTCATCCGGGTTGAATGACGTATCCCTAGGTTACTAATTAGGATTGTAAAGATCCCTACATACTCTCTACATCTCTAGACACAGCGGACATAAAAGACCGCTGGGTGGAGATATGGGATTATGCGGGTGTCCTAGGCCTCTGTCCCCATCCTGTCATGTATCCTATGTAGATTTCTTGTTGTTCTCTAATAAACCTTCCAACCATAGAGTGCACTCTTTACATTTTACCCACATAACAATGAGTTCCACTACACATTAGATGCCTGATCACCTGGCCACAACCCACCGTTTTACAGAATCAAACGAGAGCAGGTAGTATAATGCTGCTATTTTCACCTTGGTTGCCACTTATCTTAGCATCATAGATCATCACAGAGCTTGAAGCAGACTTCTTTAACAATATCGCCCCCACTGTAAGTATATCCATCTATATTAGAAGTTGATGAAGCGCACTACTCCCATCCGAGTCATTGTATTTACGTATTCCCATTGTTGAAACGGTTATTGTAAGAAAATCGTCAAATGAAATAAAATACAGTCACTTCCCCCTCAGTAGTCAAACCTATGAGTCAAATCACTCCGCTATGAGAGATGGAAAACTCGACTCTTTTCGACGACCACAACGACTTGCTGCTGTTGTTCTACAAGATTTGCTCGCCAATCTGCCTCTTCCTCAATGGACTCGCAGTGTACCTCATCATATTCAAGTCAAACAGAGAAAGGAAAACATACCGATGGCATCTCCTCCACTACCAGGTTTGGAGTTCAAATTTTAGTAGATCTAAATTTTAAAATGTTTCCCTATTTCCCGAGACAAATTTGTACAATGAATAAGATCGCGGGGATTTACTTTCCATAACAATTCGTCTTTGAGATTTGGGCTTCTCGGTAGCTGTAAAAAGAGTTGAAAGAAATGCTTGGACAGGATAAGGAAGGTTATTACCGAAGTCGCCCTCATGGATTTCTCATCATAAAGCTTGGATTCTCATCTTTCACATGCTTTGTAAGTTTTTAAAACAATATCTAGTTGAGTAACATAAAGAAATTACTGCAGAAAATATTCCAGTGTATACTTGCAAATCTCTTGTGTGGTTTGAGTGTTTCAATAGTGGAACTNTTTTGTTCCGTCACCAGTGCGTCGTTAAGAAAAAACTGACTCGGAGGCAATTCTACTTCTACATTCTTTTCCAATTCTTCATTATCAATGTATTTGCAAATGTCTCCTGTAGACTCTCTTATGTCGACCCCTCTCAGTGGAGAGGATTGCTGGAAAAAGTAAGCCTCTGGAAATTCTGCAGACTTGGCAATGTCATGATAGCTAACATCCGGTTGTTTGTAGTCGAATCCGAGGGCAGTGGAGCTACTGAAATACCCAAATATCTATTGTATGCATTTTTCCCACAATGGGTGGATACTCAACCTCATAAGATTTCTTGTCGTTGTTTTCACAGGTTGGAGCGTTTTGAGCCTCTTCGGCTCTCTTGTCTTAAGCGACTTGAGGTTAATCTTGAAGTGAATAGTTTAGGTCTGTCTATTGCGACTTTAGTTTTTCGCATCCTCTATGTTTACTCCTTCGTTAGGCTCGTAGAGAGTTAAGTGTGTGCTTTTTACGTCGCTTTGAAGAATTAAAGTGATTATAACGTCCATTCGGATGATCAAATTACCATAATAAATAACATTTTCTCACAGGAATTTTTAGGTTACAGTGCCTTTCGTGTTCTTACTTATTCCCTTCGTATTTATCTGTATTCGCATCGTCGACGGTCGTCTCCCAGAAGTCTAAGAGTTGTTGTATCGTTACTACTACTACAGGTCGATGCCTCAAAACCGTTGATTGTGTTTAATTTATTTCAATGAACCGTACCGAGAATTTCTGATCGGAAGATTTAGAAGAAAGAGTAAGTGTATGCGACTTTTGTGACACTTCTTTCAACAAAAATTTGATTTTGCAGAAACATCTCCTACGCCTTCAATTACTCAAACCGAGGATAAATAGATCATGCATGAATTGCGAATAATTTCCCGGATAATATGGGATGATAGTAATAAAAAGTTGTTCGTCCATGAAGCACTGAAATTTTAATTTTTTAATTAATTCTTTACCTAGAGCCATGTATCCGAAAGAAAAATTTTGCTTTCAGCCACATATAATTCTGGCCCATTTTTGTGCTCCTGACATCGCTACTTTTCTCAGCTTTCTTTACTTTGTTCCCTTTAATAGCTATAGCGGAATTTGGATTTCTCATCACAAACTTTGGAATTAAAATTCAATTTCCTAAACGAGACCCGCTTCTAGGTTTCATTCCTACTAAGAGGTTCTTGATAAATGAAGATTTGACTTATTCTTATGCAAAGCGTATACCAAATACGATCTAGATGTGAATAGAGAATTAAGAAATGAGGCTAGTCGCTCAAGAAAATGAACTTTGCTGGATAGTCAGATTTTGCTCTTCACAAACTGAAAAACTCACTTGATCTGCCGAGGATGGCAAATTCAGTGAGGCGACCGAACTTACTTGCAGACTATACCTTAACCAGCTCTTAGAACTTAGAGCACATCCAGATCACATTATTATTTTGCTATAAGTCAAGTGTCAAAGCTCTACATACTGATTCTTCTCATGATGAAATGGAAGGGAACCTAAATCTTAGAGCTCATATGTCCAAACCAATATGCGCTACAGTTCCTCGAGAATGTAGAGTTGCCAAAACCTGCACAACATCAGCCTCGAATACCTGCTCTACGACTAACATATTCATGACTGTGTTCTATGTATCTCCTCTTTAATTCTTTTACCAAAATCTCTCTTAATAATACATTTTGCAGTGTAGGTAGCATCGAAATTCTAATATATTGGTTACAGTAGAATCTTGGCCTTCATTCTCTATCCCCAACTCGCCTTTTCTAGGAATTTACCCATTGCATTATTTCGTAAAGACGGGCACACGTGGAGGTGGAGCTTGTGTATTTGTAAAAGATCATCTAGTGTATAAGCAGATAAACAAAATATTTTGGTTCATTTTATCTAAAAACACTAGGGAACGAAGCTTCCATCCATGTTTTCATCTAGTTCGTCATCTGTCTACTACCTGTAGGAGAATCGGCTGATGTAGATTATCTGTGTTCATTACTTCTCGATCTCTAAGTAGTTGCACATCTTGTGTTACTAACTGGTGACTTTTGATATTGGCTCTTCTGTGTTGTCTGCATCCTCTTCGCACAAAATTGGTGATGTGCTCCATTCTATGAGTCACATACAATTTGCTCACGGAGTGCAATGATAAGGAAGAGAGTAATTCACTTGATTTTATGCACCGCTGAAGACAATGTAAAGATCAGCAGTTTTTATTCCAATCATATTTAGAGAATTATCTTGTGTCCTGCTATGGATGACTATTCTCCTTTATTAGCCATAACTACAATTCACTCAACTTACGAACCAGATTTCTAAGCCTATACGGAATTCAATTCAATCACCGAAGAAATTCCTTCGTTTTTCATAACCTTCTGTCATCTCTAGGATATGTTTAGAATTCCATGATGAATAAATGACATCGTCCTGCAAACGATAAAATCATCGATCCACTTTCGTACGTCATACCAAACTCGTTCAGCTGAAGGGTTCTGCATCGATCGCAATAAATGATCATCTGAAAATGCCACATCGGGTGAATAAGCTGCGTGCGGAAGAACTTCTAGAACTAGTTCAAAATGGTTTGTTGAGAACTTAGAGCAACATGTAGCAGAGTGTTGTCATGGAGCAAAATGATCTCGTTGGTCCAATTAGCGAATTGGTGATATGAGTTGCCAGGACTGTAAGCAGGAATAGTTTTGTCTGGTTGGAGCAGCTCGTGTATTTACTAGTTAATTCCACCACATTTATTTCGAAAATAGTTGGCTTCGATCTTAACAATGAGCATCCGAAAAATAAAGTTGTGTATAAATCGCGAAACTGAGCAAAAATTATGGTTATAATACTATAGTAATTTTTTCAAATGTCCGAGTCACATCGAGAATGGCTGATTTACGTTCAGCACTTCGCTTCAGCAGTTTTTAACAAAATTGATACTAGCAAATCACAATATGATTTTTACTGTGACATTACAAATAAGAACCTGTCTAATGGGTCACCAGCAGAACAAGGTTGGATAATTGTGTATAAGACCATGTCATTACTCGGAGCGCAAAATAGCTTGTTGCGAACTGTTATTGTAATTTTTAGCCTGAGAAGTTATTACAAATAACAAAGTAAGGAAGTTACCAGACAGTACGAAAACTCTTAGAAAATATTCACTGCTGTCCATCTTCTTTGGAGTAGCCATAGTTAGTTACGGAGGGAAGAAAAAGTCCTATCGGAGAGGCGCAGGTAATTCATCATGGCGATTAAAAATTATTGATTTAGCTTCTGTTAAGTCGAAAAGCTTTTTAGATCAGTGTTACGATGACACACCTGCTGAGGTCTATTTGTTTTCTAACCTTTACCCTGCAAAACACGCTTTCAATACGTTTTAGGGATCGAGAGGAATAGATTTTGTATCGCTTGCCATTAAATAAGATTTTCGGAGTTACAATTTTAGGAGTCGTCCCGTCTCGCGTAGCATGAACGGAATCCGACTTCTAGCTGTGTTCAACTACTGGTTATTTGTTCCGACCAGGTTTCGTTCTAGTTTCTAGCATAGACTTATGATAGGTGTCCTCGCTAGATTGTTCTGATCACCCCGTTGTATTGATTAGTTAAGAGCCCAGAAAGTGAAGTTCGTCTGCTTCCGTCCATTGTGTTTGCTTTTTGGTGTCTTTTCGAAGATGGAGTTGAAAGCGTCGGTGCCACATTTTAAAATCCACACCAAATACAGTTGCGCAACATCTCTAGGAGGGCTACGCTGTGATCACCACACGCAGGAGACAGTTCTCCCTTTGACCTCAAGTGGGACACAAAATGTCGGTGGCATATTGTTGCCAATCATTTTGAGGATCGATAAGGTGACTAGAGATAATAGGAAAGAATAACATAGCTAATCAAACGGAATCCAAGAAAGTCTAAGCTCATAACAAGCATTTCATATATAAAATTGTAATATGGATGTCATCTTCGGTTTAAACAGATTTATGTGCATAACTGTAATCGTCTGCCCTCTTTGGAAAATCGACGCTTTCTGCTGTCCAATCACTAGAGTTTTTCTTTGAAAACCAGAAGGATCACAAATACATCTGATGTTTTAGTTACGGCAAATAAGGGAGAATAGTCACCTTTAGCAGGACAGGATAATTTTCTAATAGAACACTGCTCGGTCCAATTATTGAGGTTGTCTTCTTGAACTTTTCAGCACGAATGGATTTGCAGCAAGAAATTCATCTGTACGAATTCCTTAACCTGATCGTTAGTTGAGTTTCTTGAGACTGTATTAGTCATATTTGCACGTTCTGAGAATCTTAACGGTTCGGTAGTCGTATTGTCGAGTTGGAGGGCGAGTACTTTTAAGTTGCTCCAACTGCTCAGCGGACACTAATGAAATCGTGCGTCATACACTCGTGAAACTTCCGCATAAAACATGTTATTGATGAGCGATGAGTTAGAACTCCTTTGCGACTGAGAAATAGCTCTGCTTAACCTGACTAAAATCGTTACTGGAAACTGCACTGTTTCGGACAATCATACGAAAGTGGCATTCGTCGTGTTTCCTAGCAAGAATGTTTATGCAAACCGGTCAAGATGCTGGTTTTATTACTGTAAAGGTATCTCTCAATTACCTTGTCAATATTGTATAGTTTTAAAATCCTTTTTGTGACATAATTGTGTTGGTCTAAAATCTCTTCCCTGATTTCGTGATTACTCCGTCTAGAAATTAGCGCAACTAACTCAGGANCGGTGCTAAGTTATGATAGAGGACTGCTTAATATTTAACTTGTAGATACACAGCCACCACAGAGAATCCCCCTCCACTATTGCATTTGACTTCTGCGCTACGGTGCGCTGATTCTCTGTATATGTCGCGGGATGCCATCGAGGTACCTTTTAACTTTGAGTCTTCTATAAATTTCAGATAGCGTCGTGATCCATGGCAGATCCTGGGCATGAACAAGAGACGGTGCGAAATACACGAGCTTCAACAAGTCCTGTGTCCTGATACCTAAAAAATAGACGCATTTTTAGTAAGTGATGTGGCAGCACTAGACAGCGAGGGTGGAACACTACTTCCTTATAAACATACAGTATAGCAAGTGATGTCATAGATCGGATGGCACTTCGACTTGAGTGACCACTTGTTAGCGTAAATAAACCTCTGCTTCAAGGTAGTAATTAATCTGTGACAGCTTATTCCGAACAGTGAAAAGTAGTTATTTTATGAAAAAAGGACATAAAAAGCGTCATTTGTTCGAAAAATATGAAATGAAAACTGCACACTTCTAAGGCTACTAAGCCTCACGGCAGAAAACATCAGATCTGACGACTGAGAACAGAACGAAA
>JAJAVP010000171.1:13144-40089 GCA_020740425.3 Heterorhabditis indica
AAATATGAAATGAAAACTGCACACTTCTAAGGCTACTAAGCCTCACGGCAGAAAACATCAGATCTGACGACTGAGAACAGAACGAAAGAATAAAAACAAAGTGCGTTATCGTTTCCGGGTATATTATAGTTTAATTGCTCAAATATTATGCTATTCACATTAAAAGAAAATTTTGCGACGAAGTAACTACACACTGTAACCAAAAACATTTAACTGATGAATGGCAAAACAAAATAAGTTATACCCATGCTATTTTAAACATACTTATATAATTTTAAAACCTGCCATATTTGGCTTAAAACTAGTTAAAATCGGAACATTTTAATACCATTTCAATACTCTCGGTTCTGTTCAAACGTTATCTTTAGAGAGCTGACTGATCCCCAAACGGACGTATCTTCTCAGTCGACAGCAGCAGTCAGGCAAAGTGGCGAAGGCTCACATCTCAGATGCTGAACAGATTAAGTGAGGTTGATGTCATTCAGTGTAACAACNTTCTCTGCGAGATCGACTTTACCAACTGCCGGCTGATGCGAGCTGTGCGACAGCGGTCGTTTCAGCGCTCCAAATTACAGACACAGCGTTCAAAACGCCATAACCTTCAAATTACCACTGAATTTGTAAAAAATTATTTTATTTACATAGTGACTATTTCACTTTAATTTACCATCACTTTCTTAATCCATGATGCTATTGTATGTAATGAATAATATGTGAATAAGTGGTTCAGATGTTATTTTTTAAATGATAAACATTTAATGATTTGCTTTGTATTGTCACAGAGTGGACTATTGGATTTCGACATGTAGGTAGTTTTGGTCGGCTTACCGAATTTTCAAATATTTTAGCTAATTGTATTATGGAGGGATATTGCACCCGCCTAAGCCTATACAAATTCGAAACTGATTAATGAAGCTACTGATTGCGACTCGACTAGAAAAACTGTTTTTTTTGGTCAGAACAAGACGACGTTTTCTTTCCGATGTCATTCTGCATACTAATCAGTTTCTGAATATTGGTTGCCCATTGATCGAAATCCAATAGCCGACTCTGTGACAATACAAAGCCAGTTCAATTCAAGCTACTGATATTCATTTCTGGCTGTGATCATCTCCCGTTCATAAGAATTGCCCACAGATACCTATCAACTTCACTGTGTGCACTAACATTTTCAGTTGGTAACTTATTTGTTTATTGTTCTAATTAATGATATTATCGTCATTTTTATCCATTTTCAAACAACTATCTCATATTTCAACCGCTAGCAGATTAATAATCCTTCTGTTTCCGATGCTTCACAATTAATTTTAACCAAATATTATCAACCAACTAATAATATTTTAATGATCTATACATTGTTATTTTATGGTTTCGTTTTATAAAATATGTATTCAGAATTATTTTATTTAGTATTTCCTAGTAGATATAAGCTCAAAATATTTTAATAGTAACCCTTCTGAATAAAAGTGGAAAGAAGAAGAAAGACATGGAAGAAAATCTTGAAGAAATACATATTGACACGCTGGAGAGTGACAGGCTAGTTTTTTCAAACTATTGTGACATATTCATTTGTTTAATTAGCCTAGAAAAGCATTTATATTTTAGTAAATAAGAAAGTTTCAAATATAAATTTAAGTAAAGGTTACGAAATATTAATTTCTTTTATAAATTAACCAGCACATATTTTGATACAGACCTCATTTTTTTCAGCTATTTAGTTTATTATTTAATTTCCACTAATTTCTCTTGACAACGCCAAGTTGAAGCTACTCTAGAGAGTAGATCAAATCTTTGTTTTATTAAAAATATGCAACTGTTTTAAAAACATTATTTAAGAGATTGTAAAACGAGAATCTCTAAAGAAAACTTTTGCATGTGATTTTAAAATTTTCTAATACAAGAAATAATAGTAGGTGGTGACATGTTTGAAAAATATCATAGTGATGTATTTATAGAAAAATAATCGATCCTGAAACTAATTCGTAGTAAACAACAGGTTTTCGACACATATGGACTTGAATTTAGTATTTATATATGACGGAATTACTAAAAAATGATCCTGGTTCAGGATTGGGAACACACAAGATAACAAGCTTAGTATACAGTAGCGGCCACGTTCTTAAGACAACGCTTATTTGGACTCAGTGACATTTTTGACAAACTACGTCACTTGTATGAGCGATTCAAAAGTGGAGTGTAGCAGATGAACTCTGCTTTCTAAAGCCGACTCATTCAAATAAGTAGTGCAGTTCGTAAGACACGGCTTCGAGCCTGAACTAGGGGCGCCTTAATGAATGCACAGCTACACATAAAATACTCCACCTTGTATTTATTCAGGTGGTTTACACTCTTTTCTTTGTCCTGTGATAATTGTGACTATTCTGTATTGTTTGGTCACTTCCACACCGCTCCATTCATATTGGACGTTTGTGAGGTCTACACTTCAACTTCAGCTTGAATCACCACTTACAGAATGTTTCCCATTCCTCTATGCATCAAATTCTATGTTTAATGGAACTAAATGCGAAATGGTATACTGTAGATGTACAAAGTCTTACTGGATAAATACGTGTTATAACTGCCTAGAAAGAATATAAATAAGTGTTTAACATTACATATATATATAATGATTGTTATTCAGAACATCCTCTAATCCCAAAATCCGACAATTTCTCGGTATTTTGGCAGTCCCGATTCGCTAGATCCTGAAAATCCGAAATTTCAACAGTAGTGTCTTGAATAACAACCCTAATATATGAATGACGATTATACCATGCAAAATGTAACGGTGTCCTTTAAAAGATACGTTTCTCTTCTTACAGATCTCATCTCCAAATGAGTGTCTTCTACCCGGCCATTCACACCCCACTACCATTGATGAAGAAGGAAAGGTGCAAGCAGGTTGGCCAGTGCGATAAACAATGCGTGGAATTCGATAAATAGAATTGTAGTTTTGTTCTTTTTGAGTAGTTTACAGATCCAGACAGTCACTTTAATGCGGCCTCAAAATGCTATAGTGCGTTGAGCTTCAGATTAAATTCTGGAGATTTGATTATTTTACAAAAAATCTTGTTTGGAAATACATATTTTGCACTTAACAGAAGTATAGTTAGTTTTTCCTTTCAAATTTTGGATCTTTCTTTCCTAATGAATTAATTAAAGGGCAACTCACACAATGGCTTAATTAATATTTTTAAACCTGATCAATCGTCGCCTAATTCCAAAATTTGTTCACTTTCGATCAATTTCAATCTGGAATTAAGAACAACGATGTATGTTGAATAATTTCTTTTCGTTTGGAATGCAAATCAGTTTTCCTAGATTTCTCACTCATAATTATAACTAATTGTGTAAAAGAGCATACAAATTCATGGAATACAATTTTGTTTCGTAAATTTTGTGAGTTCATTGTCCTACATAGATGTTTTGACATTTGATCTGCTAGAGGGTAAATAAATTGTAGACTTTACCACAGTGCTACACCAAATATAATCTGGATTAATGAGTATTTTGGTAAAATTCTTATAAAAGCGTAATTATGCTTGCTATTATTTAATTATATAAAATATGATTTTCCAGGATATAAACATGTTCACACCTACTGTATACCAATCACGACCTTATAACGGCTTTGACTCTACAGTATCTAATTCAAAAAGGAGATCATATAGGTAAGAGAAGACAAATAATAAAATGTAAAGGCATAATAGATTCAAATTTAATTACAGTTCTTCCTATATATCTCGAGAAGATACGAAAACACCAGAAGAACGTTTGAAGGCTGTGCAGAATCTTCTTACATATATCTACGGTGAAAATAAATCCCGATCTAGCTCAGAAAGGTATAAAAACAGATTTAAAGAAATACGTTATTAGTTTAGTCCTAATTTGAAATAAAACGGTTCTATTTCCTTGATTATCTCTCTTTTTATCCACATAATATTCAAACGTTATCTTTAGAGAGCTGACTGATCCCCAAACGGACGTATCTTCTCAGTCGGACAGCAGCAGTCAGGCAAAGTGGCGAAGGCTCACATCTCAGATGCTGAACAGATTAAGTGAGGTTGATGTCATTCAGTGTAACAACNTTCTCTGCGAGATCGACTTTACCAACTGCCGGCTGATGCGAGCTGTGCGACAGCGGTCGTTTCAGCGCTCCAAATTACAGACACAGCTTTCCATTATCACAGCAATACTTCAGGCGTTATCGCCTAAGAGAAGTGAGTTAAAATTAAGCCAACTGGTAACTCCTTCAACTTTCATTAAAAATTTTGTATTGCAAAATTTATAGTTTTTAATTATAGTCAACTTAAACTCACGTTCTACAATATTAATTTATTTCTAATGGCGAAATTTTAATACCAAAATAATTTTTGCTTCTTTAATTTGCTAGTGGAAAGTAGTTATTTATTGCCTTTACAATGACCGATTTTATTAGTTGATGGGATTTTCCAATATAGATTTTAATATAGCATCAATAACTGCTACATGAAAATGGAGATTTGGGGTCCATAGGCAGGTCGAGCCCTATGAGGGAGACCGGCAAATTAGACCTAACCCGGACAGAATATTTATTCCCCTATCCCATTATCAAACAAGCCGTCCACTTAATCCAAGTCTATCACATCTAAAGTCATATTGACAGAAGTCAATAATAAAACCCTAAATATCATATCTACAAGTGCACTTTGTTACAAATAATCCTGGTCACTACTGTGTATTCTTAAGTTATATAACTAAATTTATCCTGACATATTCAAACCATATTCAAACATTATTGGAATGGATTTATGAAGAACGAATAAGTTTAATATTTGTATGAAATGTATAAATTTAAAAATATTGTACTGCTATTTTACGTTGAACCTTCATTTGAATAGCAAAATATGCATAATTCTAGAAAATAAATGCCCGTTTGAATGAAATCATACTAGAAACAATATTATGTCCTTAACGGATATGAACTATAAAATGCTCTGCACCCCGATCGATAGGGACTAGTGACGAGCCACTGCAACAAGCCCATAAATGCAAACCACGTCATTGCTTGGAATTGGATAAACTTACCTCTTCATCCACTTCCTCATTTCATCAACTAACTCCTGCTAAATCCTAATAAATGCTGCAAGATTTCATATCACTCCATACATGCATATTTAAATATCTATCTAATCTCGAGCTAATCGTAAACTAGACTAAAATTTTTCATACTAAACGATTTTAAATATTCATATTGTTATTTATTAGGTCTATAATCTTTATTTAAAATATATCAGGATTAAGCAATTATGTACGTTAATCAAATCAATTGCATTTCGTGTTAGAATTTGTTGTTTTAGCTATTATCATATCATTAGTTTTGCACTTCCTTCTTGTCTTGTTTTTTATTTGTACTTTTCTTTTTCATCTTTCTTCATCTCCCGACACACAGTTACTGCTCGTGTATATGCATGCACAAAAACTGACACATATTTATTCCATTACATAAGCTAGTTAACAAAGCACCTTTTTAGTGGGAATGTGCTTTACGTCTACCACTTAATATTTCTTTCTATTGTCAAAATGTATAATACTCTCGTAGGATCTCGTTTCCAGACAAATAATGTCTTTCCTCCCCAAAACAAGTCGATTGAGACAGAATATTCAAAATCTACTTTCTCAAGGTGAGAACAGCAAATAAATGATCAACCTATTGCACTGTATTTATAACTAAAACTTCCATTTATCCCAATCATCAGCAAAGTACAATCTTTCCACTCCCAAGTATCATGTCAGGCACGTTTTGAGTTACTGCTTTAAACCACCACACTGAAAACAATAAGAGAGGCAAGTTTCGCAGTGACATGACTTTGTAGGACAAATGCTAGAAAGAACACAGATTACGTGTAGTTGCAAGTTTTGTTGATGAGTCCTTGGTGGGTGGACATTAACCTGAATTCCATGAAGACGTGCACGAGCTACCCCCATATACACTACTACAATTTGTACAAAATGTTAAGGAACTACTTAATTATTAGTTGGAAATACAACACATCTATTTTCTTCAATAAAATACGAATTTAGATGCCGATGAGTATTGGTTAAAAAATTATGTGCCATTATTCAAAAGGCTCAGAAATTTTATCATAACACTACACTTAAAATTTTATTGACAAATGAAAATGTACAGTACTTTCAAGTATTACATTTACAGGTATTGATTCAAAGCTGAAATTCAACCTCGAGCCAACGGGCGATGGGAATGGGGTAGAAGAGTGGAAAAATGCAATGAAGGCTGTAACTCGGCTCCCTGGAGGGATACCAAACTATTTCCGCACAAAAGTACTTTCATTTTCTTTCCTTGTTTTCTCTATAAAAGTAGTTGTTGATTAATAAATTATTAAATTATTAATGGTATGTTTTAAAATATGACGTGAAATGTAAAAAATGACAGAGATCAACAGTGATAGAATTATGCTAAACCCTACTTATAGTTGTGGATCACCTTGGCCGACGAATATTTTAGTAAAATGGGCATTGACTGGGAAGAGGTACAGGCGACATGTCTTAGCGAAAAAATCCAGCAAGACGACACTGAAATAGACTCCCAAATTATTAAAGTAAGACATACTATGTGTCTAGAGAGAATTTAAATTTATCAATATAGAACTCTTGATAGAAAAATAAACCAAAATATAAAATATATTTTATTTATTGGTTCTATAGAGTTTTTATTCAGGATCTTCATCGAACTGGATGGAATGGATTCAATGAAGAGAAGAAGCTTAAGCAAGTATTACTGGCTTATGCTAGGTATACAATTAAATGTTTGCACTTTGTTTCCACAGAATTTATTCTCTTATTAGTATTGTTATGGTTTTGTATTAAACGTTCGTTTAGGTATAACAAAGAAGTTGGATACTGCCAGGGCTTTAACATTATTGCAGCTCTAATTCTCCAGGTCGTTGACTTCAAAACTGATATATCTCTTAAGGTACGGTGATACAATACTATTTATTTAGAACTATAACTTTAAGACTTATTGTAGATGTCCACAAATTCCACAGAGTAGAATTCTAATTTTAGGTAATGATCTTCGTAATTGAGCAGGTACTCCCGCAAGGTTATTTTGATCATTCACTGCGTGCACTGTCAGTGGATATGGCCGTTATGAAGGATCTCATACTACAGCGGTTACCGAAAACCATCCAACATCTAGAAATGCTCCAAAGTACCTCAGGTGAAAACTACGATATGAGCAATAAAATAGATCTAAATAGAAGTATTTTTAGTTCTGATATTTTGCAACTTGTTCGTTTGAAAAGAAGAATTTTGAGTTAACTTATCTATCATTGTAGATGAGGAGTTGAATGCACCCATCCGATGTTATAGGAAATGAGTACGAACCACCACTGACAAATGTGTTTTCCATGCACTGGTTTCTTACTCTTTTTGCTACCTGTTTACCACGTTACTGTGTATACCGTATATGGGACGCCATCATGCTTGAAGGATCAGAGATTCTACTCCGCACAGCTATCGCACTTTGGGCCAGAATGAGCAGGTAGATTTTTTTAGTCATCTATCATATTGTAAATAGAACTAAAATACATAAATATTCGGTATAGGATTGGAAGTATGGAATGGATCAAAAATTTTGGAGTAAAATCTTGAGCTAAATTTTACTAGCACAGCAGTAGGATATTACTTGCTTTATTTTAGTGGGGCGCCATGCCAACGGACATTTACTCAAGCATTTACCCTTTGAATAGTTTCTTTCTTTTAATTTAATCCAATACTATTTTTATAACTTCAGTTCATAATCTATTTAATGTCAGAAAGTTTGCAGAATTTTTAGAAAGATAATGACAACGACAACAGCCGATGAATTTTATACGTTAATGGAAGAACTCTGTAAAGAACTGACGGAAATGAATGAGGCAGAGCAAGATAATCTTATTATGGTAAGTATAACGCGAGATTATTTGTCAGATGATAGTTAAACTCTTTTCTTACTATCTTTAAGCGATTCACTTAGGTGATCTACACAATGTCCGAATTTCCGTATCCAGGACTAAGTGCTCTACGAGATAAATATACTTGGAATATACAACCATTATCCACTAATTTCAAATTGTTCCACAAAAGTGTCAGCAATGTTCTTCATGATGACGGATCAGATGGAGAAATAATATCCGCTAAGTGTTAGTTATTTGTAAGGAAATGTGAGCAATGATAAAACGTAAGAATTTAGATTCTCCTCAAAAAGTAGGAGATGATGACAATTTACAAGCAAGGAAAACTGATTTACATGTGCTCCAGAAACAATATAAACTCATGAAGATTCGTCAGAAACAAGCAGCTGTCACCCTGAAATGTTTGTTTATATAGGCTTACTATTCTTATCATAAATTTAAGTAGGCATAAATATTTCATACACTACTAATGTGATATTCACTTCTATATATAGGAATGTTTTATAGTATTATAACTGACATACCGTAGATTGGCAGCAATTTTACACAAGCACTAATGTCTAGGCCAGAGATTAATTTTTAGACTAACATTAATATTGTACCAGCAGCTTTATTAGAAAGTATAGAAAGCATAGAGTAATAAAAATGACGCCCATGTGTGACACTAAGGCTTGTGATCAAGTTTCATTCATCGCGTGACGGCTTAAGCTCATTTGTTTTGTTAAATGTATATTCTGAAAGACGTTGTATCTATATTTAATTTGAATTTTACAACCAGCACATAACACATATTTGCATTTTATTTAGGATAAGCTATCAGTACAAGTAGTCTAAATCAATCCATCCCCATTCTTTTATTACGATCGCCATAAATAGTGTTTACACAGCATTATTCTAATTATGCCATATTTATATTTTAATTACGTCGAGAACACTAGTATTAACTGATGGAAAAATAGCGTATCAAATGAAATATAATAAACGTTAATTTAGGTGCCTACCTTCACGGTCAAAATGCCTTGTCAAATACATCTAAAACAGCAAGAAGTGTTATCCCCAGCTCTTTTCGGTCCAGTAACTCTTCTTCCATCTTTAATCACCTTCACATGGGTTATTCTTTAGCTAACAGCTGTGATCGGTTAGTTAGCAAAAAAACCTATTAATAAAAATTGTAAGAAAATTCACTATTCAGTATTTTCCTAATACTATGTCTAATTCCGGTTCTCTTATAAATCATATAACTAAATCGCAATTTAAATTATTATGAGAATAATTACTTATCTATAATTATAGGGTAGAACACCCTACAACGATAAGCGGCGGTACACTAACCCTGGCACCAACTATAGTGCAACCTATTGGAGAAAAAAAAAAACAGCCACCTACTACAGATAATAAAATAGTTTCTAATCATCACACGTCCCATACCGCCAAATCAATGTCAGTGCAAAAGATCTCGAACTCATGATACTCTGGAGAAAACGTTCAGTTAAGCCATATACCGCAGTCAATACCACATCTAATACCCTACACATTCCAGGGAAAAAGGTGGGACTAATGAACACCACTCATTATGCACTAACTTTCCTTGCTCCTCCGAAAAGTCCACTTCACTCTCTTATATTAACACAAGGACAACACAAACACCTACAGAATACCAACAGAAACTAAATGCCCAAGTAAGTACTATTATTTAAATAGTTACAGTTGTAATACAATTTTATCAGGCAAACCAATGGTCCGACCACCGGGCTATGATGCTAAAGTCGAAGGCAATGCTTAATAGCATGACATCCACAAACGTGACACCCCAGCACTTCCCACCCTTAAGAAGATAGTCACAATGAGGCCATTCCACAAATATCAAGAAATGAGTGGATCACCTATAATTGTTCTAGATGAATTAACAACTTATCCTACTCGAAATATATTAAACTATAGATGTTACAAAACAGTGCCTAATTTCAAGCAGTCCATTCACTTTGAAAAATAAATATTCAGGCTTTATTAAATCTTAAATAAACAATATAAAGATGTTTATTGTTGCATAAAACTTATGATATCTTCTGCAAAGAAGCAATAAGTTAATAATTAACACAGTCATAACCCATAGTGAAAAATGGACAGTTTCAGGCGCGGCTTCGTGTGAATTTTCCCCAAATATGTAATACGAATACAGATGCAATGAAGACAAGACTCATTACAAGCACAGGCACGGGTCCTATCTTAAGACCAGTTGAGTCTTCTGTATAGAAGCGCCACAAACCACCATTGTTACCGCCTGCACGCGCACGCCCACTGGAAGCTGTAGTAGCTGAAAATAGATTTACGAATTACAGCAAAGTAAGAAAAACTAACCCAAACGAATAAAACATAGCCACAACGTACTGTCTAAAAACCTTTAAACTACTTATTTCGAGTAAATTAATTCGGAATGAATCATTTTTATATATCTTACAGTAAAGCATTAAAACTATCTAAGAATATTTACCTCCTCCACGGCGTTGTCTTAGTTGAGATCCAGCTGGGCGAGGACTACGTCCAGTGTCTGACATCTTTCTGAACTGAACAATTTAACCATTCACATTAGACATTAAATTTTTTGATAAAAATTTAAAGATCGAATAATATACAAAATAGATTAAAAACTACCACAACAAGGCACTATAATTTGTTATAGGCACCAATTAATATAATCGCATTTTCAAACTAATTAAAAAGTTGTTTTAATTTAGAATTTTTTTAACATTTGAAGTTCTCAGTTTATTTTAATAGTTTACATCTCTAATTAATTGAATTATTAGAAGGAACAGCATTTCGATAGATTTTAAATGCAAACTATTAAAAGATTTATCAGATTATAGCAAAAAATTACATAAATATTTATAAAAGTATTTTCAATATTAAGTATTACGTCAACCATAAATATATCCAAAGGTTAATCATAGAAATATTTACGTGTAGACGTATAACCAAGAACAACAATCCACTAAGATACTGTACATGTGTTTGGCAAAATGCCAATAACATTGCAGTTTGACTGCGTCGCACCTATTATTACATAGAACCTACTTATTTAGTACATATCAAGGGGAGTTAAATAGTATAAAACTGCTTAAACTCGCCTTTTCTTCTTCTGCTAGTGGATTGTAGTGATCTGAAAGTACGGGTTTCACCGTTAATTGTTGGTGATCTTTTCCGCTTTCCATTTCCGCATTTGGTATTCTAAATGTAGATAACTTTACCGTAAAATAATAATATTTCTGATCAATTATTAATACACTAGTCAAGTAAATTAAATTAACTTTATGGATGTATTTTTGTTCTTATATTAGTCTTTAAATCTTTAAGTTCAACAGTTAAAAGCCTAAACATTTTAGTAGCAAGTTGAAAATTGTATTCCCACTTCCCAACTATCGAATAATTATACCACAAGTGTCCTAGAGCAATGAATTTCTAGTTTATATGTGTTGTTATTATTATTTATGAAATTCATATTTAGGTAGTCAAGAGTCAATATGGGCAAGTTCACTAAAGAGGAAGAGGTTTTACTCTCAAGCTATTCTCCAGCAAACTCTGCTAAAAGTAACGCTCTATTTTACATCAACGCAGTTGTAGTCTCTCTTGCCCCCTTGTATCTTTTTTATGGCGTTCACCAAATGGAGGTAAAATCCTTGTATCAGTTATTTTATTTGATATGAAAAGAGTTGCTCACATTAACGATCTATGAAGTTCATAGTAGGTGGACTTTATGTTTAAAGCTAGCTGATTCATGGATCGTATGGAGTATTTCTGCTGCTGCTTCGATTTATCTTCTTTCAATGGCTTGTAAGAATCAGAAGAGGCTTTTAAAACATCAGTAAGTCGTACATATATATATGTAGTTAAATGCATTTCTGCTTTTGTATTATGATTCCTGTCCTTGGTCCAACGAAAAAATATAAGTATGCTTTGCTGAATAGTATTTTTTAAACTTAATGAAATTTCTAAGTTTATCATATTAACTATTTCGTTAGGATTGTTATGAAACGTGGCTTCGCTGTTGACCGTGAAATAAATCAGAAGTATGCTAACGATAAGAAAATGAGCACCAAGGAAAAGGAGGTAATTTTGTTATCTGCCAGAACATTTTTTGTGACATGAAGGAAACACTTATTTAGGAACGGGCGTTGTTCCGTAAGAACGAAGTGGCAGATTCTGAAGCTACATATCTATCGATTTTTTTTACTAATGTGCTTTTTCTGTCCATTATGCTGTTCCTCGCCTTCTTCCTTCTCGCAAACTTAACTCCAGTGTTTAATTCTCTGCTCTCTATAATTGGAGCGTCTGGTCTTGTTGCTTTTCTTTCTACTGCTAAAAATTAATTGTACTGAAAGTTACGGTGTCGATAGATATGAATTGTTTGGATATACCATTATTCGTCTGTTTTTGTACAATTTTCAGTTGTAGCTCGTTATATAGAGATGTTGTATTTTTAACTTGTACTCTATATTATTGTTTTAAGATCAAATTAATTTATTGCTAATATATAATATTTATTAAAATGCAGTAAAGAGATGGTTCAATTTTCTACTTTTACGTCTTCATTGGTGCTATTTGCAATAATTATCAAGATAAGCAATAATTACATGGTTTGAATAATATATCTAACCAGCATGTACATCGGAGACGTAACGGAAGTTAGACCTAGCTCTCCGATTTTCATGGAAGTTGAAGGAGTAGGAGGTGTGAAATACCCGGAAATGCGAAAAAATGGGGAAAGGGACAACTTCGTTCATGTAAGTTTTTTTTGTAAAGTGTTGAGTTCTGAGCGAATATTAGGGTTTTTTTATAGATCAATCGTATACCTTTGATCCGAACGGCTGTGGTAAATTATTTGTATGCTGATTCTCCCAGTTGTATATGGGTTCGCCTAACTAATCACATCACCGATCAACTTATTGTTAGAGAACCGTTAGTGTTTGTATAATTAATGTGACAAGCAATGTTATTAGTATTTGCCTTACATTTATAAAATAAGTTAGAAAAGAAGGTGCTATATTAAGAGAATTGAGGATCTTGTTCGATTCCTAGTGAATGTTATCTAGGCTGTTGTAGCTACATATAATTTTAGATACGATCTTGATGGGGTTAGTGTTAAGGATGACGCTCAAGTATATGATTACTTTATGGCTCCTATCGAGAATCGTGTGTTCGGAAGGTGTCGGATTTTGAAGGTTTTTTTTACTTTCTTGGAGGTTTAAATTACTTCTCTTTGAAAGTATGCGTCCTCCGACTTAGGATATACTCCTATTATATTTTTGAAGTACCATCTATTTATTTTCATTTAGCTTTATCATTATAGATCAGGAATGAAGTACCTCGGAGAATGCAAGTAATTTTTATCGATGAAGGAACAAAGGCTTGGCTGAGTCCAGATGTACAAACGGCATTTTATATATTATTTACTCTTGAGTAGCTTGTTATAGTTTTTCTCAAAGTAGTGTTTATAGTGTTTGGCAAAAATGGATCGTGATCTATTCTTCCATCCTTGGCAGGCGATAGCAGTATCACTTTGTGGTGCAGAAATGAAGAGGGAGATTAAACGGGATGGCCATGTTTGGTTTTGAAGTACTTTTAAAGAATATTTTGTACCATTATAAGCTATTCGCAACCTATGTTTATATGATTTATGTAAAATTTAAGTGTAAGGATGTGTTTAAATTTGTTAGTTTTTGAAATATTCTGTTTACATTAAACAGGTACCACATGAATGGAGCCGCGAAGAGTGTATCGAATTTCGCCAAGTAGTAGCTGAATTTAAGCTACTTAAAACAAAAACAGTGAATTCAAGCGTTGTGAGAAACGATTATCGAGAACCGATAAAGGTATATTGTTAAAGAATAACTATACTCATCAAATATCAACTCTTATTTAATAAGGTGGAACTATTCGGCTTGCGTAATGAACAGGACAGGGAGGGAGTGTCAATTAGCAGTTTATTAGCTGCTCGAACTCTAGGACGTTTTATTCCGAGGAGGATAGTTAATGCTGCTTTGTTCAAGCCAGATAATACACTTGATAATGAAGTTAGTAGTTATTTCTCTTGTTTATAAAATTTAGCTTTTATGAGATTAATTAATTTCCAAATGTTTTTAGGTATTGGATGATGATGATATCCCACCATTTCGCCGTTCATTTCCATATAATTGGCTGAGAACAACATCGCATGAAAAAGAGGTGGACAGTAAAGTGTCGGAGTGGGATCAATGGTCGCCAAAAGTTATTGTTATACCCCCTCTCGATATCCACTGGCTCGATAATAATGGGTATGTAATTAGAAAATATGATTCCCTGTATGAATTAATAGTAGTATTTTTTTTAAAGTTGTCACCTTAGAGCTATTCTTTGTTTATCCACTTCACTTAAATATTAGCTGTCTTATACAATGAATTTATAATTATTATGACATGATTAAAATACAGGTATTGTGATGAAAATTCGGAATATTTCGTAAATGTTGAAGGAGCTCATACTATTTCACCATACGAATTTTACGCCAGACCTATACGCAGGGAAAGAATAGCTGTTAATGGTGGTGTGTATATCTGAAATAATTTCAAGAAATTAGGTGCCACTTAACAGTAATTTTTTAGAGGAAAATCAATTAGAGGCAGACACGAAATCTATGCTAAATGCAAATAACCTTCTTCGAGAAAAAGCTGATGTGTTAGACACCTTCTATTCTCTTGAGGAGAATCGCTCTGCCCTTGACAAGAAAGAAGTGTTTGTTAACATTTTATATTTTATAAAGAATTTTTCTAATGTAATATTTGTTAATATAACGGTTCTTTTTAAATATGTAGTTCTACATGGTTGAATGAAAAGTTTCGTGTATATGCAATTTGTGCTTGTTCGGAAGACCGGGGAATGTATACGGGAGAATGGCAGCGAGTAGAGGTATGCAATGTTTTCCTCCTACCTAACATTCACTAATATTTGTGCTTTTACTAATCTGTAATAGTTTCTCAGGTTCTCAAATGTGATGATTTTGCTGAGGTACTATTTTTGGATTCAGGAGGATGTGAAACTATTCTCCCAAGCAGTCTGTATAAAATACATCAGCAGTTAGTTAAAGCTTCTTAAAGGATTTCCTATTATTATTATTATGAGTAAATGCACTTGTTTTATTCAGACACTGTAAGTACCCTCCCCTATGTATGCAACTGTGTATACAAGGTCTATGTGATGCAGATATGCAACGAGCTGCAGTTGGAGAATGGTCAGATAAATGCAAGGAAAATTGGCGTAAACTGCTCAGAGAGGATGTTCCCGTAGGCCTCAGCATTCTAAGTTCGTTAATAGTTTAAAAATAACCACTCCATATATTCATCCCCCATATATAGCTGTACTTTTCCGCTGTTATTAGCTGTTCTCACTGAACACCATAACTATCTTCTAGTAAACAATTATATCCTTCCGTCTAATGTTTTGCTTCTAGAAGGCCTCAATTCTACTTCTGGAAGTAATACGTCGACAGATAAATTCCTTCCATTTCATCGACCAAACGTTATTTTTGTCCAGCGCGTTCGGATACATGGTGATGAGAAACTTATTACTGAGAGCTTTCGAGATCCTGCTCTGGGACCGGGTCGTGCACGTGCTGATGACACAAAGCCTATTGAATGGTCGTATGACTAGGTTTACGTAGTTTCAATAGCAGATAATAGATCTCTTTCGTCTATATATTACTCACGTGTTGTTTTACTGAACGGTATAAATATTTCATTCACTTTACTTTATATTCGTGTAACAGATTTAATGTTTCTACATTTTCCAATTTCAAATAGATTATTTTGCAAAGCATAACTAAACCAATGCAAGGTAAGCGCATTTTAACCTCTATATGGATTGGTATCGGTTGATATTTCTCCTTATTATCCTCCTTATACTTCCGCAGAATGCTAGGAGTTATGAATGTTATAGGCCAGTTCATACTTTAGCACTTTTTACCGTTGGAAATTATGTGATCATTCTGAACATTTTTTAGTTTTGGCTTGGGTTACTTAATTTTTTCAAAAAATGTAGGTATATAAAGAAATGACGCTTATGGTCTTCAAGTTCAGGTTTAAAATTGCAAAAAAAGGACAGGCTTGGTTATTCCAAAACGGACATGTTAATGGACTGCAAACACGGATATGTGCTTTCGAGTCATGCGGTATCACGGTGTGATAGTTTTAACAAAAACGATTTCGATTGAAATTTGGTAAGCTGAGAGGGATGTTTAAGATATCTGAAAATCAAAGTGCCACGCAACTATCACTTGATTGTTTTGACGGGTCATCTGATTTGTCAGGATGTAAAAAGGTGCGAACGATTTAATTTGACAAGCCCGTCTTATCAGGTATGATAAACAACCGATATTTGAAGCCTAAAACGTACATGATCTTACAGCTTGATGACGATTCACTACGATGTGGATGTGTAGGAATGCTATGCAACCTAGAACTCGTACTAAATCGGTGTGTGTGTGTGTGTGAGAGAGAGAGAGAGAGTATAAATAAAGTTAGGATAACTATAAAGGAATATTAGGAGAAAAAATGCTCTCATGCTAAAAAAACAATATTGTCTAGATACCCTCATGCAGCGAATCTTTTCTCGAGGTTCATGGTGAAGCTACCTTCTCGTCCTCAGGGCGAAATCAGTAACTGTCTCAACCACTGATTACTCATACATATGAGTGGAATATCTAAACCTGACTATAAGATATTTTCGATATAGAAGTAATGTAACTTCATAATAATAAAATATAACATACAAATAGGTACATATATAACAATTATGAGGTGAGTATGATCTAAACTGGGGTAGACCTCTCATGTTGAGTTTGCCATCTTTTAGATAGTCTACCCTCAACCCAAGCACGAATCATCTGATGAGCAATTGCACCTCTAGGAGGAATGTACATAAGTTCCTGTCGCTTCTCTAAGTCTCGAGGCAATCCCTACAAAAATATGACGATCTTATTTAAATCAAAGAATAATGCATATAATTACCTTGAGCAGCGGATCATTTATTGTTCTTTTTAAAGCCACAGCAACTTCATAGCGCGAAAACCATCGAGCAGATTCTAATTCAGCTGGACAAACTTCAATCTGAATGGAACGATGGCTTAATTATTAACATAATATTCGTTTAATATGAATAACCAAGAAGTTCTAAAAATGTTATAGGTATCACTGTATATATGAAGACAATAATAAGTGCACCTTGTCCTCTCGATTAGCAATAGCTTGATGGGCACACATAAGGGAACTGTCCGGCATAGGCCAAGGTTGAGATGAGCCAAGTTGGCGAACAGATGAAACCAACAGACCTACTTCCTCAGCTACTTCCCGACGAGCACATTCAGATAGAGATTCACCAGACTGTAAATATGTAAACTAGGGAGGGATCTATACGAAGAGATTTATACTAACGTGAGCAAAGCCTGCAACTGCTGTGTAGACTCCATTAGCAGAACCTTTATGACGAACAAGCATACAGTACTCATCAGTACGATCAGTAACGAGCGTGATGGCAACAGGAGAAAACGGAAATAAGGGTAGAATCAAGAATAATATGAATAAACATCAGTTATGCTGAATGAGAGTGCACATCTACAAACTGTGGGATAGTAAAATCTGTTGCATTGCGCACACTCCGCTCCACTTTTGCTGACTCTCATCCGGAGAGCGGAAGCGCATTTAGGACAACGACGATAGATATGTGACCAACGGACTAGCGATTGAAACTGAAACTAATACAATTTCACGTATATTAATGCTTTTAAATAAAATCCATAAAAGTCCAAACACTTATGCTACATAGTACACCTTAGCCAAGAGGTTTCTTTGTCTTTCATCCTCCATAGTTAACATAGCCAAACGTAAATCTATAAAATATCCGCCCAAAGTTTTAGCTAATTCTCCCATAACATCATCTTTTTTAATTGGCGAGTCTTCGGGTGGTTCTACAGTACGCACAGCAGTCCCGAACAATGGAATCTAAAGCTTTCTTACTTAGTTATACTTAGTAATATTAAGTGAAGTAGGAAACAACAAACCAAATCGTTGCTAGGTCCATCCACAGCATCTAATAAGCATGAGCTTGTAATGTCAAATGGAACACCATAGTCCCCTAATTTCTTCTTTAAATCTAGAACAAACTTATCGGGATGAAAGCTTAATTAGAAAATGATGTAGACCAACCAAAATAGGTGTTGCTGATAAGGCTAAAACAGTTCTCTTCTTTTAAAACAAGTGGACGTTTGTCTACCATAAGTAGTAGATTTGAACGAGGAAACTCACTGAAAAAAATTAACACAACATGACAGCCTATTTAGTAATCGCAAGGCATTCTGACCATCACCTAAGAAGCGCTGTATCGTGCAATTTCCAGTAATCCAGCAATCTCATTTTCTCCACAAATCGAATATCCCCCGAACAGAAAGACCGAAATGTTATGAGTGGTAAACGTATCGATAGCATAATAATATTAACTAAAATAACACTAGTACAGTCATCATACACGCCATTCTGATTGCCTATGAGAAAACAAATACAATATGAGATAATACGCAGCTACGCACACTGCGGAAATCTAGCACATTTGAATATATGACTATCTATTTATCTCAGTAAATGTTCCCGAAATGCTAGAAGTAAAGATACAAGTACGAAGAGTGAAGATGCAAAATCAGTAGAAGTAGACGTTGAAAGAATTACGGACAAAAACAACACCCGAATGGCTAAAAGACTTCGCATGGTAAGGATGATAGTTTAACGAACTTGTGCATACCTACTTCATTCTAACATTCAGCAATCGGTGATGACTAATATCAATAATAATATAATTGTAAAAACGATACAAATATACGTTAGTTCTAGCTAATTTGAATATTAAATGAGGTTGTATCTAATCTACTCTAATATATACTGAAGTAGATCCATATGAGGAATATTAATTAGTAATCACAGAAATAGCAATATAAAATCCATATGAAAACAATATTATAAACCAAATAAATATCTACCAAAAACATTTAGTAATTAGTTGAACTAAATTATTCATTAAATAAGGAACTGGGCACCAAGGTTAAGCAAACCGAGTGCAATAATCGTTGTATGAATGTATTTTTTGGCAGGAGTTAGTTGACCCTCTATTCTCAGTTTGCGCATGTACACCAGACAAGGCAGAGCAAACACGTAGATAAGGCCGGATAAAGAGCCCACATATCTGATTCAATAATTGGTGAAATATTGGGTTTTTTCTTACCAAAGATATCCCATCAAAAATAGCATTTGGTTAGTATATTTCAGAAAAAAGTACCGTAAAATACTCCCAACTTTGGGATAGAAAACAGCAAACGATGCAGCAATAAGTACAACAATGATGTTGAGCAAAATCACCCATCCTGTACTGAAATGAGAGAAAATAATAGTTTTTAACAGCATGAATCTTAAAGTGCTTAACTAGATGTACTGACCCAGGCCATGTCTTGCGAAATATTGCGTAAAAAAGCTGAGATCTTATTAAAAACATAAGTAGTGGAAGTACGGTAACCATTTGAAACAAAAGGAACATGCGAGCCGTACTGCTTAGAATATCACCAGCACCAAAGTTGTTAAGAAAATTCTGAATTAGATTTATAAACTTCTGAGAATTAATTGAATAAATTAATTTAATTAACGAACGTCACTGATACAGCTTCGTTGAACAGGAAATCCGGCATAAAATGTGAAGCCAATGAAAACATAACACGATGCAGCTAAGAAGTAGCCAACACACAAGTCACGAGCCTAATAGATTAACTCTTATTAAATCTATATATATATTTCTAGCAAAAAAATGGATAGTACGTCATTTTTAGAATTGAACATTGAACAACTTATCTTTGGTTAAACAAGACCTGCGTACTAAAGAAATTACTTTGAATAAACTAAGCTCAGTAGTTAGCTCTAGTGGTAGATCATATTGTATACTAACCGCAGAATAAATAGTGTCTAATAGAATAATAAAACTGTTCTAAACAATTAAATACAATATAAATAACAAAAACTTACATTATTTTCAGGATGCTTCTGATTGCGCAATATTGTAAGAACTGCGTTATGGATAAAATATGATAACGTAAGAGTTCCTGTTAATGCTGGAAATTTCCAGCTGAACACTGAAAATGAGAATTATATCACATTAAAAATAATAACAAGGAAAGTTCTGAGACAGAACAAACAATCTATAACCAACAAAAATGTGTTAACAGGTAAATTATAATTTGCCTAAAAAGTTAATGCTATCCTTCAAAAACTGTTTTTCTTGGAGGTACGAAAATAGTGGAAAAATATTAGAATAAGTAATCTTTATATATTTTCTTACACACTTTTTTTAGAAATGCAATTTGTATAGATTGGAACAGTACGACAAAATTGATCAATCACTTACGAGTATTTGTCTCATACTACTTCAAATATTTTGTTGGAGATAAAAGGCTGATTTCAAATTCCACTATACCACTCATAACTATCGCCTGAATGAGAATTCTCACTAAAAATGATCCCTGTATCAAAAACTCACATTCTACATAGTTGATTGAAGTCTTATCTGTAAAATTCATGTGAAACCCGCATTCAGTTAACTTGGATCCAGTGAAAATCAAAAGATACATCACAGAAATAGTACCCAACACATTAAATTTCGTAAAAAAAGTTGGGGATTTGAAGTTTAATAGAGGAAAAGTTAGTACGGCAAGGTAAGCAGGTACGGTACCCTAAATAATAAAGTTTTGAATTAAATATACTTCTATCACAGCTAATAAATATTATTTGTTAACCATTCCCATTAAAAATTCTATTAGAACAATAAACACGATATAAATATTGGAAGCAGAGCAGCACAAACCTGGAGTTGCCATAAACTATCGAAATTCCAAAATGAGCTAGATGAGGAATTCGCTAAAAATCCGTCTTTCCAAATTGAATTTGACAAAAATTTATCCTTCCAAACTGAATATGTAGTTTCTAATTCCATTGGACAGTAAACTAAATTCAAAAATATTAACACAAATTCCATTAGGGGTGTATGAAGCGTATACTAAGTAAATTACCATCACACGTAAATGTTTTGTTTTCCATTATCGGAATTGTAGAGCTATTTGGTTGTAGCGCCTCTATAATGTTAATGTTAATAAAACAATAGTCAAATGAACGGAATCGAACAACTATTATAGGGAATCACCATAAACTACGTTTCCGGTATAATAGAGAAAATTAGACATAAGAACCCAGTAGACGATTATCCCCCCTAGAAGAACGACAACAGAAAAAACCACTGCTGTTGTTTCGCCTACACGACCTAAGAAATGCCGACACACATCAGAGAATTCTGCCATCACGGGATCTACACCCTCAATACCTGACAATATATATTTTTGAGAATAAGTATTATATAAGGATAAATAAAGCTGATAATACTTACTCAATCCTTTTGGGCTGTTGACTACTAGATATGCAGTATAAACACAAAGAAGAGCAATGCTCATCATTAAAATGAGACCCCAAATCAACCCAGCCTGAAAGTATTATCAATCAAAAAACAAATAAAATGAATCAAACAATAAATTACACATCAATAACACTGGAATCGCATTCTTTTAAACTGCATGGCCTCCAAATATAATTAAGCCAAATTTTACCTGTTGTAGAGCCCATGGCATAGCAAGTAATGATGTTCCCATCATAGTATTCCACAGCGAAAATCTAAAATTATATATTTTAATTATATCTAGATGGGAAAGTGAGTATTAAATTCTTATATTAAAAAACAATGGAAGAATATTTATGACCTAATGCCAATTTGCAAACTACCGACATAGTCACGATGCTACTCTGCTTGCCAGTTCTATCTTTCATGTCGTCAAATGGAAGAATTGAAAAGTACTCGGATGGAATTACATGGTCGGGCATTCTCTACAAAAAGGATGTAAAAAAGGTTGGAAAAAACTTAATCATACATCCATAGATATATTTTAAGTGTAACTATGATAGTAACCATATGCATAATAACTACAAAGATTGCAATAACTAACCAGCTGTTGACCACCTGGGTCAAGTCTGTTATATAAACGGTAGCGAAGAGCCATGTTGTGATCGCGAAAATCATCAACAGACTGCAAGGACAACAAACTGCCCTCGCGAGATAGACCCAGACCACCTTAACTCATAAAAAAATCAAATTCAAGACAAAGTATATTTACTATAAAAATGTAACTACATTAAATGTACAGATAGCTAGAAACGGATTAAAAAAAGTGAAATAAAGATACTAACATAAGAAAAAGCTTAAAAAGATGACTAACCAGTAAACATATATGGTTGTCGTTGCCCAGGTGGAGGAATGGCAACCCGAATCTCAGAGGTTGAGGCTGATCGATGCAAGAACCCATCATCCTCAATGAGAGGATCAAGTCTGCAAGATTCCTACTCCAACTACATCATTAGGAAGTCAGGTAACGGCAAGTACACCTATTTTTGATCACTTACTCCTCGTTATCGACTCCAATAGCACCATAGGAAGACATCTTCAAACTAATAACATTAGATAGACTATCAAACTGAAAAACATAACATAAAATCAATTAAAAACATTATACACTTATGTTAATAACGCGAGAAGCCACAGGAAATATCATTCATAAATTCACGAAAACATTGTTCTAAGGAAATGCTAAAAGTTTGCAAAAAGAGATAATCTAATCTGTATGAGACATTCTGGTCATTTCCGATTGGTCACTTGATAACTCTAACCAATCATGATGATAAAGTAGCCATTGATACAAAATCCTTTCGTCAAAGCATAACAGCTACAGCATTAAGACTTTTTCTTTAGGTACTACTTAAAAATCCAAAGAAATTATAAATCCTCATACTGCATTTACAATTAACTTACCGACATGATGAATTATGTGTGGAGAATGAAATATGCGAGCAAGGTAAGCGAATTTGATCGTTTCATGATCAGCTTACTTGATAAGGCATTAGAAAGTAAAAATCTCAGGAGAAAATTCCACACAAGTAAAATATTGACATCATATTGATAAGTATACTTAGTACTTGAATCTGGATCACGACTAATAGATTAAAGAAAAAATCATGAATATTTTGTAGCCTACTCCACAACTAAATCTCAAATAAGGCAATAAATAAAATTCTGAAAAGAAATATTCAATAATGAAGCATTAAATTCTTTAAAAGGGCAATGTTATCACTCACTTCTGTGGAACCAATCGCACAGATCACTATCACCTGTACACAATAGCTGAAGATAACAGAATAATAAATAATTTAATAAAACTAAAAAGCTACAATGTAAAATTAGCACTCCTAACAATTTAACGTTCCCATACATAAAAATATCAGATTCAATAAATATTCCCAGATATTAGCGGAATACTTTCAATAAATGATAGTTAAGGTTTACTTAAATATACATTTATCAAATATTCAGAAAACCCATATGAAAATTACACTTCAATTCAATTTGTTACTAATATACGCTATCACATTAGAGAGAATTTAATTTCCAGAAATGACTATATAATTGATTAACAGTTCTACTGAAATTAATTGGTCGAAAATGAATTAAACATATAAACGCCAATAATTTAAGGTAAGCAGTAACTATCCAATAGGATGCACTTTAGATTTAAAACATGCAATCAATAGTTAAACGAATGGACTAAGTGCAAAATATAAGTGAGGAAATGCGAAGCTTATACTCAAGCATCCAAGTTATCGCTCATAATCATCAATACAAGTGAGCTCCATCCATTGAATGGATGTGAACCACGTCCTTCTCCGTTCTGATCGTCATAGTTCTCCCAAATATAGCCAGTACGATTGAATTGCTAAACATTGTACTAATACATCCCCTCTGGTGTACAACATTGTAAAAGGACAAACTTACGTTAGCCATATTAGTAACCAAATTCTTCCTGAGGACATTAAATAATCTTTCTGCTATCTCCTGACTATCTCCGGGTACCCTCGAATAATGTTTTAATGCAGATAATACCATATAATTGATGTTGATCCAAATATATCTGAAATAAAAGTCAGATATGCAAAATTCTCCTCCCAAAAAGCGCTACTATTATTAAACTAACAGTAATATTTTTTATTCTATAAATATTACCACATTTAGTAAAGATCTTACAAGTTTCCGTGATACTCAATCCACACTAGAAGTTTATTTCACAACTATGGAGTTAAAAGTAATATACCAGTGTAAAAATACATTATTCGAAATCCTAAATCAACCTTTAGAACTGATAAGCTTATTTCATATTTCTTCTAAAAGATTTAAGAGTTTTCTAGATAAGACAGGTAAATCGTATTGTCCTATCAACAAAGTATGGTGATTCATGTATCCGATTATGCAAATAATTTGCGCCATGTCTGATTGGTTAAACTACCCATAAGAAAGCACATAGTTCTAACCAGTTAACAAGTTTTTTGGCTAACATCTATCATGAAATAATATACCCTCTCCAGTAGGGAGGATCGTGCTCCGTGTTGTAAGCAGCGTAATAAGGAGATTTTCGAGAAAGAGAGCGGAGACCATAATCAGTCCAAAGTTCCTACAAATACTATTTAAAAGTTAGCAGTAAAATATCACTCGGTGATACTTAACATTTATAAAAGTTTAATTCATGAAAATCTATGAAACATTAATGCAAATTTTGGCCGCGAATGTTACACATTGACATTTTAAATACATATAAGTTCAAGTGTTCCTGCTTTATCTTCAAATAGATGTCTTGATTTTGTGGAAAGTCATTATCTTCACTATATAATAAAATCACTAAACAATGAAAATTTGCCATAATCGATACGCAAATATTGTCAAGTATACTATATTTATAATTCATAACCATTACCATGAGAATTAAGCACATTTTTGTGACTACTATATTAAGTCAGGACAATTAATTGTCGTTTAAACAAATAAGAACTAACCTCAGAATCATCTAATCTATTTAAAATATGCTTCAAATGAGATGAGTTGGTAGGCAAAAGACGAAGCATTAGAGGAAATAGACTATTGTAACCAAAAGAGTCATCCACAAAGCCAAGATGAGGTTCATGAACATTAATTCTGAATATAGTAACGACTTTATATAAACCTTTCCAGAAACAATAATTTAGACAGATCTTACTTATGCAATCTTCGGTTATAGTTTAGATATTATACTAACCGTTTTACAATAAAATCACCAGGTCGTTTTGGATCTGGTTTTCTCTCCAATTTAACGTTTGAACTGTGCCTACCATAGTCGAAAAACGCCTGAAGAATAAAGTTAATGATTTTTTTCTTAGAAATTCTAATTTTAACCAATTAATATTAGCAATTATCTAAGATCCTAAGACTTATTCACCTTATGTTTCTCATTCCAGTGCAACCTAACCAACTCTTCAACATTGGTCATATCTTCCATATTTTTCTGATATTTATTCTGGTCAAAATTAGAGCCATAAAGTTTTGCCAGTCGGTTCATTACTCTGCTGCCCAATGCCAACCAGCACCGCAAATCAAGATGGTATTCCTGCAGTACCTAGCATTTTAATTATAATTATTGTCGTTAAAATTCAAGCCCAACAACCTCCTTTGAGGGATGACTAGCCCTGGGAAAATCATCTAAACCAGATGCCATTGTTTTGGGATTCAATTCGCGGTTTGTAGTAGCATTCCGACCACGCCATCTTTAAATAACTTATGTACCCTGTATTAACTTAGGCAGAACTTGAGCATTCCTTTTTTTTTAAATTTACAGTAAAATTTCAGAATCATTACCTAAATGTCCCAATTTTTCGTCCAGCTTGACTTGTTCGTAACCAGTTATACCACTTTTCCAATTTTGGATACATACTACCTAATAAATTACCGTATTTGGCGACGACCTTAAATCAGAAATATTCTTGTTTTCATAATAGTGGCCTTAAATTTAAACGAACCTTCTCATCATTTACCATCTTGTCAATAACGTAGAATAAACTAGGTGGATTAGCAACATTGGTACGTTGTACGATATATTCTAGAGGTACCTGAAGATAGGAAAACTGAATCTGAAGGAACAAAATAGAAAGTATATTCAATAGATCGAAAAACCTTAGCTTCGGCCTCCTCTCCAAGAATCATTTCTCGAGGAATCCATCCATCTTCAGTCATGGTATTAAGCCATGAAATCAGAATCTATAAAATAAATCTAGCATGCCAACACGATAGCTAAAGAACATAATGATATAAATTGAAATGACAGAATAGAAAGAAACCTTTCTTTTGGGAGGAGATTCTAATCCAAACATACATCAGTCTTAAACAAAATTATTTCACCCAATGTACTATTAGGTGTATACAAGAATCTGAGCTGTTTTTTTCCGAACATCCAATTTATTTCAATGCTATATAAAATACAATTCAATCATCGAAATATTTTCCCTCACTTTTTATGACCTTCCGCCATCTCTCGGGTAAATTTTGAATTCCTTCGCGAAAGAACAACCTCGGCTTCGACGCAATGAATCCATCGGTCCATTTTCGTACGTCGGCACATCTCTAAAACGCTGTTCAGCTAAACAGTTCTGCATCCACCGGAATAAATGGTACTCCGAAGGCGCCAAGTCGGCCGAATAAGCCGCGTGCGGGAGAANGGTCTGCTGAGTACTTAGAGCAATACGCAGCTTAGCTTTGTCATGCAGCAAAACGACCTTCCTTTCTACGTTACCTAGCAAGCAACGAGATGCATGTGTTGAGACGGCAGCCGATGCTGTTTTCGGAGAACTCATGCGGTACTCACTTTCCCAGCTTAAAAAGCTTTCCCATCTCACTCAATCGTCTCGAAATTGTTGCTTGACCAACTCCCAGCTGTTCCGGCAGTTCCTTTTGTGTTTGCGACGGATTTTCATCCAGCAATGA
>JAJAVP010000171.1:40237-105573 GCA_020740425.3 Heterorhabditis indica
TCAAAATCACCGGCTTTAAAACGTCGAAACCAATATCTGCAAGTGCTGCGGGAAACAACATCTTCACCAAGAATAGAGCGAATGGATTCGTATGCTTCAGCACTTTTCCTTTGTTGGAATTTGTAGAGAATACAATGACGAATATGCAGTTTTTGGTAGCTCGTTGTGTTCGCCACTGTTTTGTAAGGATTTGTTTACCATTAAATAGAAACATGACTTTTCAGAAGCTACAAGGCTAACACCACAAATGGGCAAAAAGGCGGGGATTTATTTGAGTTTTGAATAGTTATACCAGAGTGTTGAAAAAAAAAGACTAGAACTTTTGGATACAATTAATATAAATAGTATCTAAATACATTCAATAAGCCTAATTATTTCCGAACTTCACCTTTTTGTAACTTCAATAGGTTATTTTCCCTTCCTGATGAACACATGATAAATTGTTGCACTCAGATAATCTAGGCGGATAAGTGAATTAAACCACTTCACTATCGTTTCGCATGAATTTGTCATAGCTCATATAGCAACTTTTTTCAACTCAAGGATCTTTGAATCGATATAATTACAGATAACCAATAAAAATGAATGGATACCATCCACTACATGTCTTTTTGTATATAAGGTGCAAAATTTGCTACGTTACCGAACCCTCTCTAGAGCACCATTTGGTACCTACATTGGTCATCCTAGACAGCATATTCGTGATGTGTAACACCAATAATATACACTCACAAATTCATTTAGTTCATGTTTTAACGGAGTTAAATGTTGAATAATTCTCCGTTTTTTCCAAATAACAAAGATAAAAATAAGTGATGAAAATAATAATAGGAAATTCCAAATGGAAATTTCTCCCGTCTGAAAAATGGGTTTAAAAATACACGAAAAAACATGCATATCTTAACCCACATGGAATACCAAGCATGTCTAAAATGGCAATTACTATTCACTTTCCAACATTAAAAAGACAAAATTTCCAAGAATTAAGAGATAATATTTCAAATAAATTACAAATCAAGTACTTCAATCCACCTTTACCTTAGCAAATATGTAAGAACATTTCTTTGATAGATGCAAGCCAATAAACGCGAGTGAAGAATAAATAAGTAGTATTCCTCTTATTCCGTAAGATCTACGACTTCGCTGGTATCGACCTGTACACACATAACGGTATCGCCATCAAAAACATGAAAATACGCAGGTTCAATCTCAGGTCGCGATGCAGCACGTTCACGCATTGCGGCAAAACGACGATACTCCTAAACGCTTTGTTATATTACCACTAAATTTCAAACTAGTTATTTCTAAAATTATGTCTTCAGAGAACTATAAATAGGTTTACCTCAACCATAGATCGATCGTGGGAATCAGTTGATAGAGATTCATCTGAAGTACTTCTTGTAAGAAAAAGTGATACCCTAGAGCCCTCTTCAGAAAGAGAACATCCTTTTTGTCGTGCGGGAGATAGAAACACAGAATCAAGAAGCTCCGAAGGGAATGAACCCTACAAGTTCTAAATTAAATTTAAAATTATGTAATAGTAACTCAAGTTAAACGACTGCAATTATAGACCATTCTGAGCAATCACAGCTATATTTATCTTTACATACTTTTAGTACAAAAAATATTCACCTAAATATTTAAAGTTAATTACTCTAAGAACATTATACTAAAGCATATTACAGCTTAAAAAAGATGAAGTAATAACGACCTCATGAACAAGCCAGTAATCCATAAATGGGTGGCTACGAATAAGCCGATTCTGTTCACCCTCCATGGATTGAAATCTAGCCTGTAGAACCAATTACAAAAAAATGAATTTACTACGATACAAAAAATAGGAATGTGATTCAACTTACAACGGCGTATACGTGTCCTCCTGGAAATGGATAGCCAGATATGAATTTAATTATGCGTCCATGGTCTTTCTATAAATAAATAAACATATATATATCCTAAAATTCCAAGTCTAATAATAGTTAAAGTACTGATGTATTAAGAATATTCATTAAAATTACATTTTCAGTAACAAGTTTCAGTTCTCCATCATTATGCTCCTTTACCTCTTCATCTACAGATTCAGTTTGAATGATTTTTGTCAAGAGACAGCCCTGTAAAAGATTATCTCGTCCTATGCTAGGCGATCTTTTTCCAGAACTATTATACATATATATATATATATAGTCCATCTAAGTTATAAAATGCCACAATTTTTATATATGAAGACATTAAATGACTTTATTAGGGATGAGTATACATAATACTAATAATAAGTGAGCAGAATAATATTTTGAAAAATACCTCCGTCTCTTGACCGCTTATCTTCATAGTCATATCTTCTTGTATACCAGGAGATAACGGACCATTCTTCCGTGGTAAAACTACATAATATATGAACGTAACATCCTTTATTACAACAACGCTGATCCCTTCACTGTAATTCTTGGAACCAGTAATAATTTGTACTATTTAGAATTTTCATATTACTTATCAATGTCTACAGGGAAGAGAATTTAGACTTGAATTTAAGAATTAATTTGAGTAAAACTAGGCTTATGAAGCTTTACTGGAACAATAGGGTAACGTTTTTTTTTGAAAAACTAGGTTTTTTCCCACAAAAAGTGAAAAAGTTCATGATACTGATAGAAAAGCGTTCTACAAGTCCTATTACATTGTATAGTGATTATCTTCCTTTATTTCTAATTAGATCACAAATCCATTAATATCCATCAATACCAAAACAGGAAGATCCTTGGCGAAATGAAAGTACCTCCAAATACAGATTAATGATATTTAACACAAAAATCCCTTAACGACAGCAAAATTAATAAAATAAACCAAACTTTTTAGTAGCATACAATTTCATCTCTCAATTTGTTGAATAAGAACCGTTATATAGGGTGCTCTGTTGATGAAAAAGCGTAAAATGTAGTGTCTGCCAAAATATACCACAAAACAGAGCATAGGTTTCAAGTTTAAAGCATGCAGTAATTCAAATTAAACATTCTTATATTTCTATATTATGTCTTACGTTATAAAAAAACGACCTCGTATTATATTCAAATACTTACTTAGTCAAAGATTTGTCTACGTTAAGAGCAACTGTTTACCTTAAATCATTTCCTTTTAAGGTTCGACAATGTTTCTCAAGCAAATCAGCTTCTAGCATTCTGTCTGACCATTTCCACTGAGCTAATGTACAACTGTCGAACCCGCAGTGAGATTCACCTGATCCTAACTCACACATCCATTCCTAAAAAGTGTTGCTAAAATTGTAAATCCAATAGCATTCAATAATAATAATAATAATAATAATCTTACCACAGGACATTCACCGACCACATTACGCAAAATGGAACCCGCTTCTCTAACGGTTGCGAGGGCATCTTGAATAACTGTATTCAAGCTCTTTCTTGTAGAATCGATAATACACTCGAGACCCATAAGTGCACAACGATCCCCCAGTAGATCTAATGTAGCTTCGTTCAATTCTTGGCCCCAAAAGTGATAAATCTAAAACCTACATTTCGCTCTATTTTGTAATTTCGTCGAGATTCTTATATCTGTATAATTGGGCTTATAGAATTTCCAGTCGAAGTTGCTCAAAGTTAGTATATTGCTTAAAAGTACTGTGCAATAAGTGGGATTTTGGAGATAAATAATTTCCTTAGTAGCAGGTATTTGAAATTGGAAAATTGAAAATTAGTACTGCATCAGAAACTTTCATCACTAACTTCGGCATAATAAATTAAAGCATATTCAAAAAATATATAATTAAACTTGCTAAATTAATGAAACTTTTAGGATCATTGGAGTTTATGAATAACCTTATCCATTTTGTACTCCGGACCTCCTGGAGGTTTATTAACTTTAGATGTTGAAGTACTTGGAGTAGTACACGGTTCCGTAGTTGGAATAAAAGATGATGGTGATTGATGGTCTATAGGAGAAGAGGATAATACTAATCGTGGTAAAGATTTCGAATCAATCCTTTCCGATATCACATCCTCTAGAGAACGATGACGATGAGCTTTAGAAGAATACGGTGAATCCTAAAAAAAATTTTATCTAGCAAAATATAGATTTAAAACAATAAAAGCATTTCCAATTACATCTGACATGGAGAGATCTTTCATATATTCTTCTTCATCAAAATTTTCATGTGTTTCCTCTTCTCGCATCTCCTAAATACAAGTGTTCAAGTAGGAAGAACTATAGAAATTTCAGGCAATTTTTAGAAAAATATATACACACTTGAAGTAGTCTGTCAATATCAAACATAGACATATTAAGATATTCTCGTAACTCTTGCTGAGGTATGAACGTATCGACAATGTACTGAAATAAATCTGATTTAAAATTTCTTTGCATATAAAAGAACAAGATTATTCGGTTGGTGGTTTAAAATACCTTAAGGAGTTTGGGAATATCCCATTTCCTACTGTGTTGAATGACTTGTAGAGGCCTTTTGGTATTTTTAATTAGGGGACCCAAAAGAGACATCCATCGGACCAAAAGAGACAATTCCCGTCTGAGAAAATAAACTACTTCATCTCATAAAGAAACAATGAAACAATTTGGCCACTAGACTTACAAATTATTGGTAACCGCAGTGATCATTTCATGGCATTTTGCCTGAACTTTTATACCATCTTCATGAAGTCTTTTCATTATAGCACGTGACCTCGTCGTTTCGAGAGAACGTGCTGCTAATGTTGGTTCTTCAGAACCACCTGTTCCACCGAAAGGGTACACACCCACATTCACGTTACGTTGTGGAAGAAGAAAATGCCTAAATTTGTATCTAAGGTAAAATAGAAGATAAAATGAAACAGTGTTTGAAAACATAAAGAGAATTAAATAATGAAGTACTACGTACTCAAAATCACTGAGACACCCTTCTTTCAAAAGTTGTATTTGTTCTCTAAAACTTTCCATTTGAAATGCAAGAGCACGAGCACTAGAAGACATCTGACCACGGAGAAGGGCTATGAGACCACTAAATGTTAGAAATGTATTTTTTTATGTTCCTAAATTACGCATATGAATAAAGACATTAGCTATCTCTCTATTGACTTTCCTCAGTATATAGGATATTTATTATTTTCTAGATTATTGACAAAATTTCAGGGTTCTACATACTAAGTTGTTATCGTGAAGTACCTAAAGTAATTAGCAATTAGGAAAGAGCAAAATATCATACTACTATGGTCATCTAGTTAAAAATATGTACATTTAAATGTCGATTACCTGAATCGTTTATCAAGAAATTCTCTCATTCCAGCTATTCCCTGCGCTCCTAATGCTCGTTCTAGCCATGTTTCCGCAATAATCCCATGTACCCCAGAAAGAAGTCCAGCCAGTAATGATTCTCCCAACCGCAAACTTCGACCACCATTATTCAGACGATTAGCGAATATCAAAAAACTCATGGTTAGTACAGCAGTTTATATTAATAACCATATAAGACATTTACAGACAAACATGATGTAAACGTCCAAATCCAAATGAAAAACAAAATAGTAAGTAAAAAAATCTTTAAAGTATCATTTATTTAACGAACCGTACTCTCGGCACACCAATCTTTGTGGGAGAGATCATATGTGAAGGAGAGATGCATTAAATTATTATACATCTTAATATATCTGGAGTTAGGTGATTATATAAAAATAAATTTGTTTGTACAGAATAAAATTATATAAAATAGCTAAAGAGTAACCTTTCAATAATTTCCCAAATAAGTCGTTCATTCTCAATTTTCATGCTTACATTAACAAGATGAGAGTGAGCATAAGATGGTACTTGTGATGGTTTCTCAACCAAAATAGGACGGCCAAATATCTGAAAAGGAATTATTATATAAGTAAAATAATGCATTATTCGAAATAATTATTTGTAAAACTAACTCCTTTTTCTCCACAGTGTGGGCGTGGACCATACGTTGTACATGCAATAGTGACTCCATTTTCTGGTACTGTATATAAGATGTCGTATATAGTTATAATATCAAGACCATAAGTAGCTAGAATAAAAATGATTAGGCCTACAAATTACGCGAAAAATTAAACATTGATAATAAAATACTTGAATTTTTAAAAAAAGATTTACTAACTAAGAGAATGGCCAAGATTTATTTCACAAATAGGCATTATTCCTCCAGCAACTACGACTACCATCATGTCATCCCTCACCATGAACAAAAGTGTGTTTTGTAACGATCTACTATACAAAGTCTCAAGAAAGAGGGTTCTCTGAAGACGTTCATCAGCAACATCATCTTTATGACCAAGAATATTTGCCTAAAACAGAAAATCCCACATCTTAAGAAATACTGTTGAATTGTAAAAATATCATAAAATAACAATCTGCCTCACTATTGCTTTGTCTTCTTCCTTAATGAATTCTTTTTTGCCACTATCTCGCCTAGGGACACCAAGGCGATTATCTGATGCACACCACCGTAAACGTTGTGCGTAATTGTTGATAGAAATACTTAATTAAATAGGGTAGGATCATATCAATATTGTAGAAAAATTAATAATAGTAGTAAGCAAAAACAACGACACTGACAGTCTAGTCCACCGAATTTGCCCATGTTCAACATCTATCAAATGATAGTGACCATCATTCATCGAAACCGATAGTACATTTCCATCTGGTGACCAAGCTATGGATTCAATACAACCTGGTTTTGATGTTGTGAAATCCGGAAATGCCCCAACCTCTGATACATTAACCTATAATATGCCTATCACATTCAAATAGAACGCACGCATCTTACTAAGGATCAGAAAATGTTTACTTGTCAAACCTTCCAACACTTCTTCCACCCAGGTCTTTTCACCATTACTTCACCTTTTCTCGACGCAAGAGCAATCAAATCAGAACATGGATTCCATTCAACCAAATGTACCTGGAAGACGATGCATGACACAACGAACAACACAAACCCTCAACACTAGTGACAAAGCCATTACCTTAAAAGGAGCTCTATACTGCTTTTTCCCAGGCTGTAGATCATGTACAAGTATAGGTAGCATCCCCTCACCACCATTGCCCATATTTAAAATACTGTATTCACCTCAAAAGTGTTCCTTAACTCCAGTTCGAAATGTAATTTATGGAATAATACAGGTCTTCGTAAGAGATAAATAAAGTCAAGTTAAATATTTATTGAACTCATTTATGTTAAAGAGATTGCAGTTGTTTTCACAATATCAGAAGATCAGTTAGTGGGATAGTCAAAGTGTAACATCAAGTAAGAATACGTAAATTATCAAAAACAACTAAAAAATAAAAATTGCAAATTAATGAGGTATAAATCAATTCTAAGACCGGTCATCGTACTATTTCGCACCACGATTAAGGTATTCTTTTTGCATCTCTTGTATTTCATGAAATCGGCCACGCTTCATTACTGCCAGCATTTTCTGCATCCGAAGCCTTCTATCGCGCCGCTTCTGTGACTTCGACACAGGTAGATCACTGCTATTGTCTTCCAACTCATTATCCTGTAAATCACTAATATAATCGACAAAATAAATTAGACATAATTAATAGCTGACCTCAGTATCTTCAACTTCTTCGTCTTCCGCATCCTGTGTTTCAATAAATGGACTGTTATCGTGAGAAGTATTTACCTAAATATATGTATCTTATGTAATTCATAACTTCACGTTCAATTATCCCTAGTATTTCCGAGTAAAAATGATATCCTAGATAAAAACTAATAAACCAAAACTACCTTTTGAGTGTATGCCCAGGGATGCTGTACCGGTGAAGCATAGTTCGCACTCACTGCAGGTGAGCCATATCCAGAACCTGCCTCTAACTCTCTTGCCTAAAATTATCTAAAAATAAACAAATATTCTACAAATATACATATTAAACCAACAACAGCGAAGTTTAACTCAACTTAAACTAATTAGGAAAACATCAAGAGTACACCCACCTGCTGACCTAACTGTACAAAAAACTGCTGCATCATATCACCCATCTGTTTTGCGCTATCTCCAAAAGCACTATTATCCTCCCTGTCTCGTTTTCTTTTTGCTTTTTTGGTTTTACGACGCCGATCATCCGAATCGCTATCCGAACCAGCTCTACAATAAAGACATTTTACAAAACATGAACATTGTATCACTTAATATACATTTAAAACGCACAAAAATAAATGTTAGCTCACTTTCTTGTTCGGCTCTCAATAGCTGCTTTATGTAGCGCCTGAACATAAGCCCCTTTTTCTATCGGGTAACCCCGGGCTAACTCAAATGCTGGAAAATAAAAAAGCCACTTAATTTGTAAAAAAAAAGTCACTTAAAATCTGAAATAAGAACAAGTACTGAAAGTGTTGCAACTTATTATGCTAAACAATTGATTTTGAATGCAATTTTAGACCAAGAATGAAATATATAAGTTATTTATATAATACACAACCTTCCAGTGCTTCATGTGATGACCATCCCAATCTCTCAATAAGAAATCGACATATTAAGTAGCCGCTGCGATTGACACCGTGTGTACAGTGAACACCAATTAGAGCTTCTTAAGATTGAAAGACATTTAATTTGAAAATATTATTATTCAACAAGGCTTGTTAATAAACTACACTGACCTGGATCTTCACATCCATCAATATAGTTTTGAATAGCTTGGTTGAAGGAGCTAACACATTCATCACGGTCAACGAACCTTTAAAAAAAGTTTGATATTATTAATGTACTATTTAGATACTTTGAAGACAAATTAACCTACCCCCTGCCCGGACAATTTATCTTCTCATACTCAATGCACATCCCTTCTATATCCTTCTTATCATAATATCTCTCCGTATCAGTGAGATCAACAACAAGTCCCAATCTCTGTCCACGTTGAGCTAGCTATAAATGGACAAAAATACAATATCCAAGTTGAGCAAAAGTGAGTGTTTATTTATTTCCAATAATTTAGGTAAAATAAACAACACCTAATTATCTAAAAAAACTACAGTATAAGCCTATCTACTCACCATCCATAATAAATTGGATACTGTAAACCTTTGCTCTCGAGAAACTTTATTCGAGAGTTGCTCATTTAAAGGTGTTTTAAACACAATGAATCTTGTTCGAGGAATGACATTTCCAATTGGAGAGTATTTCGTCCATCTAAATTAAATAAATAAAAATAGTGCAACGGTATAAAGTATCAACAATTAACCAATTCTTTTCTGAAGAAGAGAAGAAATAGAAGCCAACCCAATACAGTGATACTGGGCAGTAAACACCGCCACAAATATACACCGCCAAAATTTAGTTCTGTTAATTTGGAATACATCTAAATACTCACATTTCACACTGACCAACAATAACTGGGAACGCAATATATAAAAATTATTTAGACCTACGACCGACAAATATGTGTAATAGTAGATATATGAATGCGATGAAACTTTTACTCACGGACAATACCTTGTCAACAGATTACCAAGAAGCATACCCTACCTTTGAAACTACGAATACATTAAAAACTTGTCCATCTGTTTAAAAAGTAGTGATTTAAACACTTTGTTTTGACCATTAACTATATATGTCCATTATTCTACAAAGTACTGCCCGTATTTACCCTAATCTTTATTTTGATTCGGAACCAAAGTGATAAAAAATTGGAGAGTTGAAATTGACGTGTGGATTTTTCCCGAACCGCTCACAAATCTCATATAAATAAATAAAATAACTAGTAGTGCTTTAAAGAATTGCTTAAAAAATTAACGACTGGAATGGTGATAAGAGCGACAATTAAAATAAGAAGACGTGCTTCCGAACCAGAATAAAACCACTAAGTAACAAAAACAAAACATAATAGAAACAATAAACTTCCTCACTCTTTGGGTACCACTCTGCATACGCGAACCATTTTAGTGCTGAATTTGCTTTACTGAACGTAAATATGCGAGCAGCTTTGTTGCGCACAATAAATGCTACCGAAAAGGCGTATGGAGTGGCAGATAATGTAGAAAGGCAGCTAGAAGCTTCGTCGAGTCCTTGGAACAGCTGGGGAGAACTGGAACCTGCACGACCACAGGAAAGCCAAAACCTGCGAACACAACGTCCACTACGACTCCAAGCATTGATTCTTCCCGAGGAACCGTAACGCGTACACTTGCGAGCGGTATATTCTTTTCAAGACTTAAATAGTTCCGAAAGGCTGTTGTCCTTTAATAATAGGAGTAGGATTATTACCCTCAATACCTACAAAAACATTAATTTAAAAATTGTGTAATCTACATAAATTTAGTTGAGATAGGTTTCAAGCCATAATTTTCGGAACAAAAATTCTTTTGGGTATATGACCATCTCCAGTTTGTAGACTACCGCCTTTCAACTTGATCTGATATGCATAACTGTGGGTTTGATGACATTATTAATAGTAAAGAATCAATCTAACACTTATTACCTAATGATACAAACCATATCGCACAATTTACAAATGGATACAAAGGCATTATGCTGGAAAAACCAATTCTACTAATAGTAGTCTTTCAAATCCTACTTCCCTCTGGTCAGTAACCACCTAAGGTTTATCACTTACTGTAACTTAATTGGTTCACTATAATATTACACCAGAGCTACTCAACATTGTCAGCTGAACGATAAGGCTCTAATATGCATTTTAACAACTTCACAAAGTATCGATAAACAGGATATTTGCTCCATGTTCCGTTTTAGGTCTCGTATCGGTGTATAAATCATAAGTACCAACACAATGGAAACCGTTTACATATATCTTAGCATCGAATCTAGTAAAGTAGAAAACATTTGATTTTTGCCCAATTTATTGTTCAGCATTTGCTACTAAAATTTTGAAAACTATTGGAGTTACATAATAGATGATCAAATTGATACATAAAACATGTAATATAATTGGGCGATTTTCAAAATTTTCCATAAAACTCTGCGAATACATAGGATACGTCAGAAAATGTAGACTAAATGTTGATTAAACATTATGTGGAAAATGAAGTGATTGCAAGTCGCCGGCGATTGAGCAAGCACAAGATCTACCTGGAAAAACAAAGGCTATATTTAAGCGCAGATTCACATCCAAAATAATAAATTCCGACAGAAACGAGAAACTTGTAAATGTGACACTCTTAGTCATACCCAATTCTTAAGGAATACTAAAATATTCTACAACAAAGTCAACAAGTTCATATATAAATGCCGCTTAAAATAACCACTAGATATTATATGACTGACCTCATAGTGGCTATAAACTCCAGCTGATGCCTTTCCTCAACAGCAATAACGAAATTGAATGGTAAATTCAACTAACAAGGCACGATACAATAAATAACAACAAGACCTAGGTTTGATTTCATACAGTGGGCAGTGCCTGTCTTAGCTACACCCTCGCAAACATTTCGTATCATAGGAGATCAACTAAAACCGATACCTCAGCAGAATATAAAGTTACCAAAATTAATTAGATACGCAATGATCAGACCTGTTTCAATAAATAATATTATTAAACAATGTACACACAGAAAGTGCATATTTAAACATTATTGCTGTTGAGAAGGGCCTTGTTGAGGCTGCTGTTGGGGTGGTACACCTAGAACAATTTGGTCACGATTTTACTATATTGTGAACATGATTTTGAGAGCAATTACCTGGAATAGATTGAGAGTTATACACGGATTGTTGAGTGGAGCTTTGCCTAGACATCTGGTTTGGAGGAGGTTGTTGATAAAAAGGTGCTGAAAATGTAGAAATCCAATTAAAACCAACTAAAAATTAGTAGTGAGAAGTAATGGCTTAACCTTGTACATAGTTTCCGTAGTTATCATGGGACATGTATTGTTGGGGGGGACCTGTTTGAATTATGCCATCGATATGTGGAGGCTGATCATGGTGTGCGCTTTGCACATGAGCAACAGGAACGCCGCCTGGTCCACCGTATAGCACCATTCCTTGACCCCCTGGACCCGAATATACTCCATACATCTAAATTAAAGAAATTCTTCTATTTCATTTTAATAAGTATGCAATCCCCTCTTATTTGTTTGTAGAACTTACTGGCTGAGCATAAAAGTGTTGCGGATGAGCCATGTGATGAGGTTGACCAGTAGGTGCTGCCATGAATTGTTGAGCAGGTGGAGGGCCAGGTTGCGGAGCAGGTGATTGAGTACGACCACCACCCTAGATGACAAAGTATCAACTAACCTTATTACTCTATTATTACTAGGAGAAATGCAAACGCGTGTTGGATGGTAAAAACATTTCACGTGACAAAAGATATCTGCTTCTAATTTATAAAAAAAATTTTTTATCAACTACCTTTTGTTTTAGAAATTGTCTATCAATTTGATTTAAATTAATAATGTATCTACCTGAGCAGGAGAAGGAACAGGTTGTGGACCCGGAGTAGGAGGTTGACTGTTTGGACCCGTTGAAGCAGCTGATCCTTGTGCTCCTTGACCTAAACATATAACAAATGTATCTAATTTTTTAAGTCCAAAGTCGAGAAAGTAGACTATTCGTTTAGCCATAATAATATTTCGAAAAGTTACCTTGATAATGTGAGCTATCTATACCCGGATGTGGCGTCTGCTGGGGAGTGGGGAAACGAGATTGACCCGGCACTCCAGATTGTGGAAGAACATAGCCCTTTAATATTATGTATATTGAAATATTAAAATATGTGATAACTATTTAATAATTTGTTCCGATAACATACCACTTGAGCAGGAAGAAACGCTCTTTGTTGATAAACCGGAGGAGCTGGTTGCTGGTGTTGGGCACCAGCTACCATCTGCTGCTGTGGTCCTCCGAACTGTTGCGGTGGCGGTACTGCTGCACCCGCTCCCTGCACTTGGAATGACTGATAGGCATATGGAACCTAAAAGTATAAAATACTACTCTTAATTTAAGGAAAATAAAAGTATATATCATCAAGAAACATTTTTAACCAAAACAGGCAATTTTAAAATCCGTTAGATAGTGGTATATATACATATTTTTTGTGTACATTTACCAAGATTTCCAGCAGTTGGTTGCTAGAATATTTCTAGCTCATTATTTTGATTCACTGAAAAATCACGACAGACAAGCGTCCTCTTACCTTGTTAAAACTGTCATCCACTAAAACCAAATCTCTTGATCATTTCTCGTCAAACAAGTAATATTATTTTTTCATCGATTATATTACACTAACTGATACTCAATTTTTAACTCTGCTGATAGTCACGTTAGCAATACAATCTCATCCGACAGATCATAATGACATACCTAGAAATCTACGCCTAATAACTTACTGTAATAGTAAAAAACCAATGTTGCTCAACATCCTTAAAGAAGCGTTCTACAGATTAAAAAATATGGCATCAATGAATAGTTTTTCAAATGAGAACATGCTTATAATCACAATAAATTCCACAAATACTATTCTATTTGAATTATGCTTTATTTACTTACCATACCCTGTCCGACCTGCATCATTTGAGGTTGCCACTGCGCAGCGGAATGTGGAACCATTACTAAACATCCAAGCCTAATTTATCGAAATAAGCTTCAAATGTTCAAAATAAAATCTAATTTTTACCAGCTCCCGGTCTTCTCGGATTGCCTTGGGCGAATGCTACAGTTGGAGTAGCTCCAGGACGAGGGCCACCTATTGGCATTGGTTGGCTAGCCATCACATTCACCGGTTGTCCGCCCACAACATATTGATAACCTCCAGGAACCTTAAATTCAAAAATTATATTAAATCCTGTCCTTTTGTTTATGAAAATATTTTCATAAACTAGAAGGTAATTTAATCTTATGAATTTATATAATAGTCCATAATGTAAAGTAACCTGGAAGGCTTGTGCTGGAGCTCCTTGCCATGGCATCATGACAGCTGTTGGTTGCCCCGCTTGCATTGCTGGGATCATTCCAGGTGGAGGAATGCCAGACTGAAGTAAGATGTTTATATAAATCTCAGTAGAAATTATTTTTTTTTAAAAACAAGATTATAACCTGCATAGGAACTTCAGTGGGAACTGGTCCAATAGGAACACCACCCATTACTGATTGTGATGTCTGAGGAGGAGCCGATGACTGTTGTGGAGTTGGGGTGGATGGCGTAACGCGAGGAGTAAACGCTGGTGCATTTGGATTAAATGAGAACTTCTTCGCACTGCAAGTGTTAGAATCAAGGACTGAACAATATTAAGGTCAATTTCTGCTAACATAGTGGGTGGTAATAAGTTCATATAAACAACTAAATAAACTTTTAAATACCATAAATAGTAAACGAAATATAGAAATGTTTAAAGCCCTATGAAGTCTAATGATTAGGCTAATCATAACGGTGAAAAAAACAATTCATATTTATGTGTGAAATAAAATACCCTTGTTCTTCCTTTTCGGGTTGATTAGTGTTAGATTCAGATGATGACGATGTTGTTGTTGATGATAATGATAATGAGGTTGTTGTTGTTGTTGTTGTTGTTGCTGGTGGTGGTGGTGGCGATGGCGTTGTTGTTGTTGTTGTTGTTACTACTACTGCTTCATTTTGAGAAACCCGTTCAATAGCAGTATCAGTAGGCTTTAAAAAAATTTTAAATTATATGTAGTTCTTGTAGTTAATATTGCTTTTAAAAAATATAAATACACTAACCTGCTCATCAGATGTTTCAAGAGTTGATTCTGGTGGATTTGGATCAGATCCCAGAGATGCTGGTGCTGAAGCTATCTACGTGATTGACCACTTTAAACTAATATTTTATCTAACTGCGAAAAATTCCCACGTACCTTGTGAATTTTGTACACTAATAACACTTGTTGGAGGCCCTTTTGCCCATGCATTTCCAGTTGTTACAGTACGTGGTGGAGAGTCGCTCTGAAAATCTTGCTCAAAACTAGGATATACAGATTATTAAGACTGAAACAATATTCTCATGAATCTATGGATTATTTTAAAGTTATCAGCTTTTAAAAAAACACTTACAAAACCTTATTAAGAGATAATATTTACAAAATATTAACCTTGTTTTCATTTGATGAACTATCATTACGTGTTCCCCGATAGTTATTACTGAACTCTTGATTCCATTCTCGAAGATTATCCACACGTCGAGCAGCTGCTAATATATACTGTTACAAGATAATAAAACGAAATAATATTTTTGACCCACCTCCGCCATGTGAAACACCCTTTGTTTCTAATGAAGGACCACGTGATGATGCATTTGATCTGTTAGCAGGTTCCAAAAGAACTGAAATTCATTTCTTAGAACGAAAATTATATCTCCTAGCTTTGAATAACCATTACAGTAAATAGTGTATATAATATGACATTTAAATTTGTATAAATAGTATTTACTACGTTTTACGAGCACGTACCTTTTTGACCCTTATTAAAATTAGTATTTTCATATATTTTAACGCCTGACCCCCCTTGATCTTTTCGTCCGGTTGTCGTACAGTCCTTACTATTGGTCCATTCTAAATAATATTCCTATTATTTTAATAATAGGATCATAAATTGGTGCAATAATTGAAATTCTAATCTTGGAAGGTTTTTATTCTAAGAATAATGTAGAAAATGCATATTGTCTAACTCATAACTCGCCCTGAAAGCTTTCCTGTAACTCTTGCCCTGTTGGACGATCCCTCTTTTCATATTTTGTTCCCTGGGGATTGTTATACATGGTTTTGCTCTGCTGGGGAGTGTTATAACTTCCCTGGTTCTGAGTACTATTATACCTACTCTGAGTACCACTTCCACGACCTATATATAAAATAGTTATAAACCTTCGATAAATTACGAATGATTAACCATAATATGAAAGAACCACTTACGATCCATTCCTTTCAGTACTTCAGCGCGACGATTTGTTACAGTTGACCCAGCGCCGTTACGTCCATTTCGGTTATTGAAGTTCCCTCTCAAAATATCGAAAATTTAAATAATCACTTTTATTTCTAAATTTCCATTAAAATGTTACGCAAGAAATGTACGTACACACCTTTGCCCACGACGACCTTGAAGTTCAAAATCATCTTCAGTAGTCGCCTTATCCAAATCTCTCTCATCGTCGTCATTCTCCAATCTAGCATGGAATTTACTCTGTGCATTTCCTTCAATTTCCTTGGCTATAATATCAGCCCTTCGTCTATCCTCTTCGTTTCCTTCGACATCAGCACTGAAAAAAAAATAACTTAGTAAATAAAAGAGAACATAGTCCAATAATATAAAGTACTCGAAGTTGTAATTTACGTGGTATATTGACGTAAATCCTCATTAAAAGTTGATTGAACTCCCAGTTGAGAATTAGCACTGAACATATCGTCAACACTCCATCCACCATTTCGTTGATAGCGTTGACGTTGGTCCGGCTAAAACTTTATAACATCTTCGGTAATATTTCAGAACAGTAAATTTTTATTTATGTAAATAGTAAGCTATATACAAAATTGGTTTTACTAACCATTTGTTGATCAATACTCTCATTATCCTCACTTTCGTCATCACCTTCCCATTCTTGTAATTCTAAACCATCTCCAAGTCGTCCATTTTGTTGCTTACTGTGGTAATCTCGATCAGTTGCAAATCCTTAAGCGTTAAAAAATTTTAAAAACAACAACAAAGGATTTTAAAAATCTAAACATAAGTATTGCTAAGTACAAACAAAAAGCAGAAAACCTATGTAACCTCATGTAAACATTCCCAGAAATGTCACCTTTTATAACTTTCTCCTCGCTCAATAGAGCAGACATCGCTACAATATCACCAAACTTAAATTGCAATTTTTCAATAATATCACTTCGCTTCGGCAAGAGATTCTTCTTATTTGCCACTGTGATTTCGTGAGCATATCGTAATCCAATGTCAAACTATAATTTTATTTGTTTAATCATATAAATAAACCCTGTTTAAATCTAATATACCTCAGTAGAACATGCCGCGAAAATACCAGAGTATTTATTCCCATCAATAGCTTCAACAAGTACTTCTTTACCCTATAAAGAAGTCAACCTGGTGTAGAGGAAAATTACTACATATACATATATTTTAAATAAACTCACGATCAAATCATTTATAATCGTGAGCAAAGCATGGTTAGCAGGAACTCCTTCGGCCAAGCTCTGAATGTTCAGAAATTCCAACTTATTAAAAAATTTTAAAAGCAATAGAAACAATATGAAATTCTATGAGAATATACCAAAAATTCGGTAACGAAACTAACCATACTGGCAATCAAAAGGTATGTATCACTGTTAGGCTAGTCTTAAAAATACGGATCAGTTGGTACACCTTTATAAAGAAAACGGTGCAAGAAGAGAAAGAATAGAACAGAAATTCCTAAGAAGAAAATTCTGTCTGGTTCTGAAATCAGGCATTGCTCCGTAATTTAAAATATATGAACTCTAACTATATAAAAACAAGAATACTAGGAATAGTTCCAAAAAATTAACAAATAAACCAGAAAGAATAAATGCGTGTTTCATTTAAAAAATTAATTAAAATATACAGCAAATACAACAGACAGCTGTACAACATTGACGCTAAAAGACCAACACATGGATGCCAGTTCGTGCCTGGCGGTCACGTAAAGGCGGGGCTATCTCATATACTACGGTAATAAAGAATTTTGCGTTACTTACTTTACAAAATTCTGAAGATAAATTAATTTTTTTACTTTATATTTTGAGTTTATAACTTAAATTATAGGAAAATAAGATAACATAATAATTACAAACATTTTAAGAGTAGTGTATTAAATTTAATAATCACATACACTTAAAATGCACAATGAAAAACCATAGCAACAACGTAACTTGTGGCGTTTGTGTGAATGGTCAGTTACTGGTGCAAAGTGTGCACGAGTTAAGGACAAAGCTATGGTGGTGGAGATGAATAATTTTGGATGAGTATATTTCATATGCGTATTGATTTGCTGCATTCGGGTAGGAAAACTTCAAAGGTAATTTGCTTCCAATTTGTGTTACGTCTGTCGTGTAGGCTTAAGGTAGTTGAATATGCTTTTTTTTCCATTACTAGACCACTAACTTTATTCTGCTCAAGGAAATGTACTTCGAAATTCCCTACTTTTTTTTGAAATACAGTTTATAAGAAATACTGTAAACGTTGCTTATCATCAGTTATATTTGTCTATATGACATACTTTTTTGCTTAAGACCAATTATGTCATGGTTTAGTAGTTCTTATTTAGAATAGTCTAGCCAAACTAATCAATTAATAACATTTGTTTAATTGCGAGATTGTCATATGAATTGTTTATTGATGCAAAAAACGATATACTGATAGAAAACCGTGACAAGTTAAGTACAATTTGATACTATAGAATGAGAATACGATGTATTTCATAATATAAAAATGCACGAGGTGTAAATATGTCATATATGTTTACATATAAAATATATACGTGTAAAGTGGACCAATATGGAAGGCGATAAATTAAATCTCGTAGTTTCAGAGTAAGAGTAGAATTTCTCTTAGATTCCACGTTCTTAACTGCAGTTTAAATTTAGTGGCACTGTAGTGATGTCTGGTCTAATGAGTGAGGAGAAGGTTATAAAAAGTAAAAATTTCTGGGAATGTTTACAGCTGAATAGTTCTACAAAACAACTATAATTTACTTCAATGTATGCCATCTTGAAATTTTGAGTGTAGCATTAGACTGTTTTCTGATATATTATTTGTTTCAGTATATCACTTAATTACCTAACGAAAAGTAGTAAAACGTCTCAACAGTTAGAAGTTGGAGAACTGTTTCTTAGATTAAAACATGCACTCACCAAGTTTCTGTTCTCTTAAAAAATTTAATTTAATAGAGTCTGGTATTATCCTCCTGCAAAGCAAATCCTGGCTTATATTGGTTTTAGTCGGTTTAGGTCAGGGAACGTAGTGTAAGAGGAGTTGTGGTTGAATACTTAATTCGTAGTTTATTAAAGAAGCATCTTTGACACTATTTAAATAAGAAACTAGTATTCTATTTGGGTTATTTTCACCCAGTAAGCATTTATCAAGCATCGTATTAGAGTCCCATCGTAATGTTTTCTGAGGATAGCAGTTGAAAACTGCAAGTGGTTTAATAATATGAGGATTATGAATCAAATAAGTTGTATTATATTAAACAGGAAAACGAGTATCTACAGGCTTAGATAGGTTTTCAGAATGGGAGAGCGATTTCATGAAATAACTGCTAGATGGATGCACATCTGCTCCCTTGCTATATACATACTATTAGTTTTCCATATCCAAACCCATTTGTCTCTGCGTCCTAATTTGCCTATGCGGCCGTGCATAATTTGCGATCAATTGTGGCGCTCAGCTGATTCACGTACAAGGGTGAGTTCGCGTGACCCCTTGCGCGACAGCCGCTACTTCCGCACTCGGCAAAGACGTGTTTGCCATGGTATGGTTAACAACTGACGCTGTTATTCGACTTCCACTCTTCTTCTGCATTATCTTCTCAATTATGTGCTTGTTATTTCTACTTCTATTTTTTTCTTTTTTGCATATGTGAATTAAAGGTAATATTAATTGAACTCAGGATACTATTAAAATGCTGTTTATTAATATATTACATATTAAAGCGAGAAAGTGCACGTCACATTTAACATAAACATTCAACTTTTGTCTATCTCCACATTTTTCATTGGATATGCAGTATTTTGCTGTGGAATTGTAATAGTACTCGAACTTCCACAAATCATTGCATTAAATTAATCACTTATGAGTTGTCAGCTGTTTTTCGTTCACTCTGCTAGATGTTATATTGACAACTGATCTCAATGACTGTCATGTTCTAGTGCCAGGTTTTGTCAGATTATTATCCGGCTATTTCAAATTCTATACGTATTTTCTGTTTTCTTCTTTCATTATTATCTGACTCTTATGTAAATTATGCTAATAAAATCTAAGATAAAGTATGTTTTTCAGGAAGAAATACGAACATATATTTCGGCTCATAGTCAACCCTCCTTTGTTATTAACTCGTTCATGGCTTAGTTCTTATTTACTGGTAAGGAACTATCTTTTGCATGCTGAACTCATCACTGACAAAATTTTCAATGTGCTTAAATGATAGCTCACTCCATGCAGGGTTTTCATTTTTCACATTATTGTGTGATTGCAATCTGGTTGTTTTATGTTGAGAAATCAAGTCTTCCATTCATTAAAGTATAGATACTCCTAATTTTTCAAAGAAAAAATACAGCGCATATATATATATATATATAATTAATTAATTAACAAGTAGATTTATTGTCCCGTTTATCCAATCACTGAATGTATATTCATATACTCCGTTGCACCAGCACTCTTCAGAGCACTTGCTATTTTCGCATGGTATCTTCTCTCACTACTCTCTTACGACGTCGTCGTGGAAGACAGTCTAATAAAAAGAAGAAATCTGCTACTGCAGCCGAGGTTGAAAGTATTCAATCTACATCAATTTTAGCTGATCAAGGTAGGAAAATAAAGAGGCCACTATTTATAATATTTATAGCTGAGATATTGTGAAAACTAATAATTTAATTCTATTGAGTGCATGGTATAGAAATGTTCCCCCTTCCTATCTCCAATGCTGCATTTCTTGAAAATATTTATACGTTGAATAAATAGCATACTTTATTTAATTGTTAATAAAAAAAATGGAACCCATATTAGAATATATTTATGACGGATATTAAAACTACGGGTATATTTCCTGGAATAGTACAACCAATTAAGCCTTAAAGATCATTGATGCCACCAATAAGTGTTTGTGGAAAGGTAACTTTTCTTAATCAAATTACAATGTTTAAAAAATAGTCGTACATAAAAACCCAAACGCCTGCCAATCTGGGTTCTATATTATCCCATTCGGAAATGTTTGAGAATAATAGGTGCAAATTCCATTTTTTAGTTTCGATGATTTTTTTTATAAAAAGGAGACAGCTATTAATATCTACCTAATAATTATAGTAATAATGATAATGATGACAATGACAATAATGATAAAATATTAATGAAGATTTACGTCATGCTGCGCAACTATTTGTAGGCAGTGGGGTCTCAGTTCGCGCATCGATTTTGCTTTTCTATCATGCTCTCGGAGCATATTTTCGAAGCACAGCTCAAGTTACGTCACTCTTTTATTAGCATTTTTTGACTTCGTAGTTTGTCAATTTTTCGCTTAATAATTTACAAGAAAAATAACGCTGCTAATATTGTAATCGTTAAAAATAACAAGGCGTAAAACAAGATTCAAATATGTAACAGTCTAAACAGCTAATAACAATAATGTATAGCATAATTTATTTTATAAAGTAGATTTTCGTTTCTAGAAAGTTTGGATTCATAACTCATATGGAAAAATATTGGGCATCGATAAGAAGAAGGACACTATCTGCTCCAAAAATTAACAAAAAAAGCAATGAGATTTAAAAAAATTTCCTCATGTTTATTATTAAATTTTATCAAATCTGTTGTGTGTAATTGTAGTTTATTTTTCCTTGCATCTATTCACTAGCTAGATCCATCGGCGTTTAAGGACAATAGTTGACAAACAAAATACAGAGCAACGACTCTTTACGCTACACAAAATTACAAAAATATAAAGTACACAAGTCAAACTAACTCAGCGTGCGACGAAGACCCACATGTTTGCTCAGCCACTCTTCTTTTCGATGTTGCCGCAGTAATCAGCCATCCCCTTCACCGCATGGAATGCCATAAATAAATTCACTATTTATTTAATTAATTGCTATTAATCTGTTTACATTCAAGTCTTTTAATTTCGCATTACTACCGGTTATTCACAGCGTTTTTAAATTTAAATTTTCCAGATTTAGCATCGCTTAACGGAAACGCTTCATTCAACATGACCACAACAGCATCTGTTGAGGAAATTATTGTACTGAACGGGGAGACGCCTAGAGTTGAAGAATCAGTTGGCTCCAAAATAATGATAGTTGAAAGTACTGAGGTATCACCTACGTTTAGTTTTCGCGGTATGATAAATTTCTGATGATTTAAGTATTTGTTTAAATGTCCAGGGAAATAGTCTGCCAATCAAAAAGTTCTGTTCTGTTATTAATGTCCATTAAGATCAATGCTTATTGTTTAGGAAGTGCAATTTTTTACACTAAATTTTGATAGTTTTTCAGTCAATTGACCCCTGTGGTTGCCCTCTTAACATGAAAACAATGAAGAATGTAGTAAAACAAGTGCCAGATGAATACAAGTAAGTTTCTAACTGATACATAATTTTACCGCTTTTTATCCCATACAGACATCTTACTTTAAAAATTCTTAGTTATTGTCCTATAAGTAACACCGAAATTATATTTTCTAAGTAATTAATTCACGTCCTTGAATATTTATTGGCCACATAAAAATATGGCACACGTGAGTGGTGCCTGAATAAATAATAATTTAAGCAGTATAAATTATCCTCATTTCGATTAGTTTTATGGATTATCATACAGAGAAGCCGCCATCAGCTCTGTTCTTCTGACTGCTGCCCTAACTGGCCTATTCTTCTCAATAGTCTTCTACCGCTATCTCCACCACTTATATTCTCCGGAGCCAGAGGGATTCTTTTGCTCGTTCGCATTAAAATATTCTTTCGTAGGAAGCAACTATAGATCAACTATTTTAATTTACACATTCCCATGTCAATATCTAAGTTTTCACTGCCACAATAGTATTGAAGAACTCCACTATTTTGATTTTTGAAATCTTAATTTTATTTGTTTTTTTAAGGCTATTTTCTACTACTTTTTTCTACCTCTTTGATGCGTTATGTGGAAATAATCAACCAATAGGGTTTTTTGCTGAAATATACCAAGAATCGCAGAAACTGGCAGAGGAAGTTGGAACAGGTGCAAAATCATTTATTCTTATTGTTATATATTTTATTCATTCAATCTGGTATTTTTTGTGAAGAAATATATTTAGGTCTTGGCGGATTTTTCGCATCTATTTTTGATGGTTTCTACGCATTCAGAACTATTTTTACGGTCATGTTCAGGTCTTTGTTAGGCAACGTGAGTTCTGCTATATATTATTTGCGCAAAATGTGAAGCGTCTTAATATAATTCATTAAAGATAAAAAACTTTCGAAATTCTAAGAAAATTGGAAGAATCTTCATATTTTATTAATTGTCACTTTAGATTGGCTATGGAGTCCATGAATTAGTGGAAAACGTATCAGAGAACATTGCATTTCTTTCACGATTCTGCGTCCAATGTATTGACTTCGTTTTGTACATCTTTAACTTCACAGTTTCTCAATTTTTCCACTATCCACTGAGCATTTTAACTCATGTTCAGAGCTATTTTCAATAGACTAGATAGATGTGTATTTCTTCTAGATTTTACTTAGAACACTATCACTACTAGTATTGCTAGGTACTTCTGTTCCCATGTAATTTTGTCATCGAGAATAGCTCCAACATGGTTTATTTACCCCAACGAAGATGTATTATAGTTACTGTATCTATGAAGGACTGTTTGTATCTAAAGGAAAGCCTAGATATTTTAGCTTAGCGACAGATTCAGGTCCATTGTACTAGTTAACCAAGATAACAGACCGGTAATCTTTAACCACACTATACATGTATATCCAAGTCTACCTCAGATAACAATAAATATTTTAATCGCATTTTCGAAACACTTTCAAGTGACCCGGATTTATCTGGAAACAAAACGGAAAGCAGTTGACGAATAAAACGTTACTAATGTAACCTAATTGTGAAAGAAGAGACAATGCAGTCTGTGCAGACCACAAATACTGTAGATAGTGAGGAGCAGTGACACCCATGGCTCCAGCACAAGAGAATGGAGTACAGTATATTTGGTTGCGTGAGATTGGAAAGGAGACGCAAGTGAAACGCATAGTATAGCCTTCATAACTAGTATTCATTCACCAGGCAATATGTATTCCGCATTATTAATATTACTTAAAAATACAATTAAACAGTTATTTTATTATTCTAAAACTAAATACTAAGCTGTAATCGATTTTATCTTCCCATATACTCTAAATTCTTCTTCATATTCGAGTTTACTCGGAGCTATACAAATCTAAGCGCAGATCAAAAAATTAATGTTAGGTGGAGAGTAATCGCGAGTCTGTTGTTGTTTTGGCATTTATCCTGATACCACATATCCGGTGATATCTCGGTCGGATTTTGATACTATCTGGCTGTTGTGGTCGGGCGCCCGCGACCTTCCCCCTCATCGATCTCCCACTGTACTGTCTCTATCCACCACCGTATATTACTGCTTTTATTTATCTTTAGTTACTTCATTCTATAGAAGTATAGAATTGTTTCAGTGGGAACTCATCGTTCGCTTTCGGTCTTCAGTTTCCTCGTCATTGCGGTACCACCTGTGCAACCAGAGAGGCCGCCCCTCTCCTCAGTTACTTCCGTTCTTTGACTTTCCACTGTCGTTCTGTAATCTATCTGGAATATCTCATTGCTCGCATCATAATTCAAGTTCTAATCCCAAAAACATTCGGAAAACCACCACAGAGAAATTACATTCCTTTTACTTTTGTCTCTATTATCCAGCAATACCTCAGGTAATACTATCGTATTATACATGTCGCTCAGTTTTTTTATTGCCTCAATTCATAGTTCTGCTATAAAGATTCTGTATTTCAATTGTTGTTTCCCCTTAAACTCTATAGTTTTGTTAAAACTATAACTAACAATATCATAAATACTATGCAGAAAGTTTTGTTCATCTATTTCTTTATCCGATGTAGTCGAATACTCTTTTAAGCTGTTAATAAGGCGGAATTATTTACAGTTCTTCACATGTCATACTCCACTAATCTGCATCAGAATCCGTCTTCAGACAACCTTGATAATCACAGTGGACCATCTGGGATTAGAATACAGAGAAGAACGAATGCCAATGAACAACAACCGGTTGGTTTGCTAACTAAAGAGTATTTAGCATATAGATGTATACATAAGAATTTGCATATATATAAATACTTCTAGTTTTGAAATTCTTTTAAAATTGAATAAGCAAGAAGTGGAAGTTTAAAACTATATCATTAACTGGTGGGTGGGATAACACTGTTTTCGGCTCTTTTGGGTCATTGCTACATTTTTCAGAAAGTGACTGAATTTGGTGACCATTCCTCCTTGTATAATTTGGTCGCTTTTTTTCTTTTATACTCTGTTTACTAACTCATGATGATTTGAAGAGGCATTTGTTAAAGATATTCATGTTTTTTTCTGTAAGCGTTTTATTTATGAATGAAGTCAAGACTCATCTTAAACATGACAAATTTCTAATCACATTACTGCGATTCTTAGTAGTTGATTGTTTTTTGTTTTAAAACATTGACTTCTTTCCTGGCAGTATGTTATTCATTCTTGTTGATAGACCGCATTAGGAACCTTGAATCGGGGTCAAGATCACTTTATCACTGCTGTGTCTTCCGCGATTCTTGCATTCTCTCGTCGACTACTTACTGTATCTATTCGCATCGCAAATTTTCATTGAGGGAAACAATTTGTCGGCAATCATCAAATATATACAATTGCGTAATGGTAATAAAAAAGAGGAAACGTTTATAGAAGTCAAATAAAGGTTTTTTGCAAAAGGGTAACTAGTCTAAACAAGCCAACGCTACACCATTCCATCTTTCAATATTGCAAAAATAATAGCCGTAATTTTTATTTAAAATAGTGGAAACTATGAGTAAGCCATTCATCTTCATAAATATTCAAGAAACGTTATAGTTTGGTCCACCGCCAACGGTACCCTTGGAAACAGAAGTTACAGGACAAGAGAAAGATCCAGTAGCTCAGACTAGTAGCGGTGTCACTAGTGCTCTACCTAAAATTAATACGTTAAGAAAAGGGAAAGAGCGAATAAAGGATAAAGAAAGAGAAAGTGAGGCAGAAAAAGAAGTCAAAAATAAGGAACGACCCACTCACACTCCTTTGGGTGAAAGAACAAGTTACGTCGAGGTAAGAAAGTGTAATCACCCGTACCGTTAGGTTTTTGTTGTTGTTTTTTTTAAGATTAAATTTATAATTTAGGAGCCATCATCAACTGCAACTACACTAGAACGTTCTGACAAAAAACTAGAAAAGGAAAGAGCACTTGTTAGAAGAATTACAAACGAGATGCAGATTGCACACTATGTACACAAGATGGAGATTGCACAAGCAAGTAGTGCTAAGCCGACCGGAGGTAGAGAGAAAAGAGAGTAGAATAAAGACAGAAAAGGATATGTAACATTAAACACTAGTACCTGATAAGGAGAAAAGTGTAGCTAGGAGAAAAAAACAAAGGCTGAGATAGTTGTTTCAGCCTTCTCTCCTGGTGTCTATCGTATTCATTCTCTTCGATTTTTCGAGAATGGTCTTCGGAGATCACTCTGGTATCTGGGAAAGTCAATTGCTAATCATGAAGTATTGTTCACGGTAGTTATTTTATAAGTTCCTTTTTCTTCATAGACTAATTCTGAGGCGTAAATTTTGGGGGCATTTAATGATTTCTCGCTGAATTTATCCATCTAAAGACTTAATTTTACTTAGAAGGATATCCAAAACACAAATATTATGTTTCATTTTGGAATTATAAATCTATGATTTAGAATTAGAAATATTTTTGGAAAGCCTCTAAGTTGATTAGGTTTATTACAGGTTCTTCCCATTTTTCTACTTACTCTTTCTCTCATTGGGCCCATCGTGCACAAGGATAAACTTTTTATTTCTCTTCCGTTCTCTCAGCTCACGGGAGGAGCAAACGATGTTATTTCAAACGGTTATAGCATTCACTGGACTCAGAAGGATTTCAACTATAGCAACCCGGCATTTGCTACTCTTAACTGTATGAATCTAAACAGTTTTTCTGTCCTTCTAAAGACAGTGTATGTTTATTTATGATAATATGATGCAGTATTAAATTTTTTATTTCCGTTTTTAAAAATCATGAAATATTTGCATTTAAGCTCAAACAAAGATACCATTCTAAGAAAAGATGCTGTACTCGCTTATAGTTCTCTCAAGAAGAAATTAGATGGCTATCCGGTGGGGAACAAAGAGGTGCCTTTGCACATTTATGTTATATTTATTTAGTATTAAAATTAATACATTCTTCTTATATAATTTCTCTTTGCTTCATTAAAACTCTTGGAGCGATAATTATATATATAATTGTCTTCTTAGAGATAAGTAAAACTTATTTTTTATTGTTTTGGAGTCCTATTTAGTTTCTGGAGAGTTGCCCAGCAGAATGCAAAATAGACAAGGAAATGGTGGATAAAATCATAAAGAAAAGTCCACAGGTAATAAAAAACTTCCGGTTTTGATCAATTCGTAATGTCATCAATTGGCATATGGTAAATATACTGAACAACACAGGTCACTCTCACATACCCTGAGACATTTGTAAGTATGAGCAAAGATGCAAGCAACTTAAGTCGAGTCTACCTAGGAGGAGCAATCGGAGGTAATGAAATGAGCAAAGCAATAAGTGAAAAAGTTGGAACAAGCGGAAAGATAAACTAATGAGTGAACTAACAAAAAATTTGTTAGGAGTAGACACGGATACCGATGGTGCTATTTCACGAGCTCAAGCCCTACTCATGTCCTTCCAGCTACGTGATGATCTTAGCCAAGAACAAAATAATGCATGGCAAAATAACTTTATTGACCAGGTGAGGAAATTTTATATAGTATCTGACGTTATATGAGCCAATTTTTTATGATTCCTACTTGAATTTAAAAAAAAGGGCACATGTTTATATAGTTTAACAGTAAGTGTTTTTAGATCCATATCACCTCCGCTCCAAATGTCACCTTATCGTTTTGGTCTCCCTCTTCTTTTACTTCTTGGGTGATTCGTTGTCTCACGAAAGCTCATCGTTGGCTTTTTGTCTCTGCAGCTGTACTTTCCTTGTTTTGTTTTATTGCGGCTTTTGGAACGAATGCCTATCAGGTAGCTATTTCTAATATTTGGAAAATTTCAAACAAGTTATTGTTTTCATAAATATTGGGATCATTATTAGGAAAATTTATTTTAACTGTTTATATTCTAAAATTCAGACATCCCAAGCATTTATTTAGCTAATCTTTACCAGGCAGTGCTGTATTAAATAAAAAACAGTGAACGAGTTTTAGACTATTTAATATTGAATTCTAGTTAAATTCAAATCTTAGTTTGAATTTAATCATAATTAGAATAGAAGTAGGAATTAATTTTGCCTGTTTCGTAGGCGTTTAGTAAACAGTTAACACCATGGAACTATCAGTTAAAACTAATGTGGGGAACTCTAAATATTGTCGTGTTGCGTGAGAAGTCCTCTACATCAGCTCTGGACTAGGCGATTTCCTGTTCCCACCAGCTCAGCAGTGAACTATCTCATCAGATCAAGGAACACTATCATAGTTTACTTTGTCACCTCGCATGAAGTCTTTAGGCAAATGTAAATGAGTTCTTACAAGACTTTGGATGAGAAGCAACATTGTATCATAAAATCGTATAACCTTGAGTCTAAGATTTATTCTAGAGCCTGGTTTAAAAACAAATAGAATTGTAATTTAATTGCCATTATGATCAGTACTGATATAATTGGCTAGATTATTTTTACCGAAAAAACCAGGTTTAACATTATAGACGTAATTTTTATTAGTTTTTACTTTGACTTTTAATTTCCAGTCAAAACCGCTCGTTGGAGTTCAAATCGCACTCTCACTGCTTGTTTCCTGCATCGGTGGATTATTTGTCCAGTTCGCTGGTGCTGCTCATTTCAACCCTCTCGTCTGGCCAGTATTCTTCATTATTGTAGGTTAGTAACCTTCTAAGAAATCTATACCATTAAGCATTTTTTGCCTTTTATAAATAACTAGATTTAAAGTTGTATCCTTAGTAATTTACAAACTTATCACCAAAGTCTCCTTTTACGATGACTACCTTCAAATTATGCCTCGGGATCGTATTAGATAAATCTTCTGTCAAATATAGGAAATAAATTTTGGTTTCCTTATCCGATTTATTTTATTAATACCGTGATAGATGGTTATCTTAATTGTTTCTTAGAAACTTGTTTCTATGACTCTATATCAATAGCTATTTATGTGAATCGTATGGTCTTTATAAATTTATTATTCCTGCTATTCTTTTTGCTTTATAAAATCGCTGTTAGTCATCTTTTATGAACAGCGACTTGCTTAAAACTCCGTATTAAATGCTACGTGTGTGATGAAAGATTTCACTGCTATTTGGATTTGAAGTAGAAATACTAGGAAGCACTTCAAACGTCAGTTTTCCATTTTTACCTGAAATACATCTGTCATCCTAGTGCGTCACTTCAAGTGTCCACACTTACATCCTCATTTTTGCTTATAATAGATTTACTATTTCAGAAAGCTAATTATTCTTTTATACGACTAATATCGGTGTTGCTATACAATGGTATTCATGATGGTTGAATGGCAGTTAACCCTAAAATTTGGCAAAATTGGCAATTGTTCCTGTTTAGGTATCGGTCTCTTCTGGTTGTTCTTTCTCCACCTTTCATGGAGTCGTTACTCTTTTGCTGCTGTTCATCCTACTGAGAAACTTGCTTTCCTTCTAGCTCATGACGGTCCTGGAATAGCCGCTGCTGCTGTAGTAATTATCGTCACATTTAGTAAGTTTGTTTAGGAGCGCTACGGAAAGAGTGAACTATTTGCCTAAACCATTAAATAGGGTAAAGATCTAAATGCTATAGATTTCAAACATGCACATTTAATTGAAGTGAGAAAGTATACTGTTTTTGTACTTTTGAACACTATTTATTTAGTGTTGGTCGGCGCTATTGCTCCCATTTCCCACATGGAAGCTTCATTTGTTACCATTGCTGTCGCTGTTGCTATCCTTCTTTTTTTAGGACTTATGTTAGTTGCTCATTCTTATCAACATTTTATATACAAGTATATAAATCTAATGGCTAAATTAACAGTTACAGCCTTATAAAATCAACTTCATCTTAAACATTTTTATTATTATTCTAGTTCTTTTTTCTCTTTACCATTATTATCATTATCACTATTTAGCTATCTGGCGGTATTTATCTACATTGATGGTCGTCGCGAGGCTAAAGGAGTTAAGTGGTTCCAACTGTTTAAGACTGGTGATACTCATTTTACAGGTTTATATTTCATAGAACTCTTGTTTTCGAACAATTTCATTCTAATCCTATATTTAAAAAAAGAAACCACTCAATTGCTAACTTATTCCAGCACCGAATCTAACCGACTTTGACTTTGCCTCTTTATTTTCTCTCCATGACCGACTTTTGGATTCAAGACCATCGCTTACACGCGCAGTTGGAAGCTTACTGATCACCAACAAAATGCGCTATCCGATTGCTTTCTTCTGTACTGCTTATTTAATTTTTGCAGTCTGGGGTTGTGCTAATATCAAGTAAGAGCACTCAAATCAAGAATTTTTTTAAATGGATTAATCCCATTATTTTGTTTTCCTAAATTAAAAGACTAACAAACATTTTTCAGAGTGGATATTAAAGAAGAATTTTTCCTCCCTTCGGCTTCTCCGTCTAGAGAATTTCTTGAACAGTACCGCGAGATGTTCGGGAAAACTATACAATACTTAGAGGTAAGTGCCAATTTCTATTTGGCATTATCTAAATAGAAGTAGTTAATTTCAGGTTAGAATTGATCAAGCAGTTGAGTACCATGAGGATGCTGTCAGAAATTCTATACTTGATTTAATGGACAGTGCTGTGGTAGGAATTTAGTTTTTATAATCTATTCATGGGTCGCTCAATAGTTAGTAAATGGACTTATGATGATATTGATTTACACTGGTTATTCACCTGTTTATCAGTGACCAAATTAAAGAAACCTGCTACTCTCTTCAAAACTGATGTGTTGTAAACGCTGGCAAAATTCAGCTTTTCTCAATGAGCAATGTGAAAAGTGTTAGGAAAGCGTGTTTGACCGAATTTAAATGGATTATCACTTGAGTAGTTTCTAGAATTATGAGGAACATTATGAACCTGAGATAGCCATCATTATCTTTATTTGTTGTTATAGAACGAAGGCTATGCTGTCAGATATGTCAGCTGGTTGGCTGAATTTTCTAAATTTGAAAAAAATACTATTTACGATATTAATCCGGTAAGTAATTTTTCTATATTGCATTTTCTTCATTGATTGCTATAAATGAGAAAATTTTCACTTTATTTTCGATATAACAGATTATAAATGATACGTTTTTATCTCAAAAATTGAATACCTTATTTTTCCTGTTTGAACAACAAATTTTTCTCTAAATTATTGAATAATTATTACTTTAAGGACACTTTCGTCCCTGTAGTGAACCTTGTGTTTCTCGCTACCGACCCTTACAGAAGATTTATTTCCGACGTTACATTTGATCGTCATCAAACACAAATATCTCGATCTAGGATGTACCTTGAACTCACTCAAAAAGGAGTTGACGAGAGGCGTGTCTATCATAAATTATATGGAAGAGTACTTATAATATATTGATAACCTTTTATCAAGTAATTTTATTCAAATCCGATGTTTCAGAGTTATTCTTGTGCAATTTATTCTAGCCAAGGCTCGCGAAGCTCATCTCCCGGTATCTGTTAAAGCGCCTTTCACAATGTCATTACAGCATGACATCAAAGTGAGATAATAAATACTACTTGATGCCATTAATATATATATTTTAAAATAGGGTGTTAAATTAAACTGGAAATGTTAGATATAAAGTGCTAGAAAATACGTATTACCAGGTTCTGTCATCGAGTCTGTTCATATTCGGTGTATTGCTCATTTGTATGTTTGTGCTGTCTCTAATTATTCTTGGCCAACCAGGTCTCACCTTTCTTCTTCTTTTCACTTTGATGACTGGTAAGCCTATAAATAATTTTGCATCATTTGTTATTTAATGATATGCCATTTTCTTACAGTAACTGTGGAGACCGTGGGATATGCAAATCACTGGGGAGTACCGCTTAACGTTATTACGTTTACTATAATCTTAGCAGGTTACTAAAATCAATATATAGTAAACTGAATCTAGAATTTACATTTATTACGTAAAAATGAAAATATTTGTTGTAGGTAATGCTCTGACAAGTATGATTGTGATAGCATTTTGCTACAGTTATTCCATGTCCGGAAAATCTCAAGTCCGTGCAGGAATCAGAATACAATACACTTTCCAAGTGGGTTCTTCTGAATATCCCACTCCAAATAACAACTTAAATAATTTATTTTACATTATAGGCAACACTTTTGCCCGTGTTGTTTTCATGTTTGGTCCCCGTTATCACTTACTTGGCGTTGTTTGCTGTTGATGCTCCTCTTATCATCCACATATGGAAAGTCCTCCTTCTCAACGCTACAGCAAACCTTATTCACTACCTACTTTTCCTTCCAAAGTAGGATCGAACTATAGTTTCCACCTTACATAACCTGATTGTATTTTATTAATTTTCTTTAGCATGATACTTCTTCTATCTGAGTACTTCTCAATGGGCTGCTCCTCATTCAATTGCGCTGAATGTTGTTGTGACATGGAGGATGAGAGCTCAATATACTATATCCCTACCACAGGAAGAGCTGTACATCCGGAAGGGTATTTGTTAATCTAGATGTATTTTAGAAAATATTTTTTAAATCTATAATCATTTTGAAATCTCAAAAACTATAATGAGCCTTCTGGTAAATAGTATTTATTTCATTCACCCATGAGTAGAATTGTTTAAATCTATATTTAAACTGAATATGATTTCAAAATAAGTTTGTTTTTCAGAATCTATCAACATGCGTCATATACTTATTCAATTCCCAAGTCGATTGTAGCCGCTCCTCCGAACTACTTGGCTATTGGTAGTTACAAAAACTTAACTACTTTTTTTAAAAATACAAGTCGTTTTTTCATTATAGCTGGGCCACCATCAATAGGAACTACATATGTACCAGAATACAGTCAAACAGATAATCAGCGAGGAAGGCAAACTAGAAGGTCACATCGACGAAATGAGGTAGTTATCGAAAATAATTATTTGGATTAAATATTACTAAAAAAAGAAGATGGGCATAAAATAAGTGAGCAAAATATGGAAATTTTACAGTCCTCTGCTGCACAGTTTGAAGTTACAACACCCCAAGTGGATCGAGAAGGTCGAAGGTCACGTAGACGACTCTCTAGAGATGATTCAATTTACGAGGCTCCACCTAGTCCGGTTAGTATAAAAAATAACCTATCCTAATATATGATTTAATACTAATTTCAGATATTTGGTTATAATGTCACATATCCATCATTATAAAGTGGAATGAGACCTTTTTTGTTGGATTTATAAACTGCTAACAGCTATGGTAAGATGTGAACCAGGATTTACTTCGATTTTATTGTTTCCTCGTCTAACCGTAAGTATTTTTTAGCGATTGTCATCACGAAGCACATCACCTCAACGCATTCGCGTTTCTCGTGATCTACGAACCGCTTCCTACTTTGAAGAAGCAATAAATATGCATCAAAAACACTGGCGGCCGTATGTACAACCCCAGCCCTTTATGTTCTACTCTGGTCCAACGTTCCCACAGAGAAGATGACAACAGTGGACAGCTCTGATTTTATGACATAAGACTAAAGCATCTTCAGTCTTCATTAGCAAGAATAACTATAATCTTCAGATACATTCCACATCCATTTCTTAATTTCTTGTCATCAGGTTATAAGTGCATTTTTCTGTTCGGAGCTTGGTGCTACACATCATACAGTATGCATTTTCCACATAGTCGTTTTGAATATATCTATATGAATTGGAAATTAAAAATTGTTCTGATTTGTCAAGTTAATATTACTAGGACGTTGATAGTTGTTGTCATGGTCTTTCCTCTTAAATTAACCCTAACTCATCATTTAAGTATTTTTGATGTCAAACCTGTGATGGCTTATTTTGGCCTTCGCATTATAAATATGCATATAGTTACAGAATTCATACTGCAAATAAATTTATCCACTTTACACATTTATTTGCTATGGAGGAGTTTGTTAGTACCTAGGTATAGCACTGGAAATATTATAGTTAAGATCAGTGAACTAATTAGATGTCAAAATATAGTGAAGGATGATAATTGATGAGGCTTGAAACTCTGAATAAGCACGTGGAGTGAAGATTAAAACCCAATATTCGTAGGTTGAGAACGCGTACTAACAGTGTTCAATGAGCAAATCGCGATGTGTGCTAAGCGGCTTGTTTTTTCGAACCGTGTCCTCATGCGTAAAACGACGGTTCCAGAGGGTGTCTGGTACACGGTGCCACCCCTTCTTTGGTCACTAGTGTCCTTCATTTTCTGAGTGTCATCTGTAATCCGATCCTTTGTATCTCTCAGATCTATTAATAATATCCTATTAGTAAGGGTCTAGAAATTGAATGATAGTAGCCATCTATTGATTAAAGTCTACAAAAGGCAAAATTATTTTTAAAATCTCCAGTTAACTAAACATGAATAAGCGAAAAGTAATATATGCAATTTTGTATATAAATCGGCGAAATTCCCTTCAATTCCTATAAACTAACTGCCAATATTTTATCCAATAGAGTCGCTTTTAATCAGGAAAATCTCAGTAACTTGCAATATCCATCCGTTTGAGCTAGTGAGACGCTTGTCAATGGACTGCGTCCTTCCATTGTCGAGATACTCTAATTTACTGCTTCGGTGCATGTGTCTCAACGCATTAGATCCTACGTACCTAGCAGCTAACATTTGGGAATTAACCTGTCACACTCTGAAAGTATTGTTCTATTCATTTCAAGAAACAACCTAATTCTTTTTCTATTCATTATTCCCCAAATATCCATATTATTTCATAAACAAATATTTAAACAGTATCCATAACGTTTTGAAATACTGGATATTTTTAGACCACGTAAGAAAATACCAATTGTCATAAAATTTCTCAGATTCCTGAAGCACCGACTAGTCATCTAAAAGTGGTAACGTAATAAGTAACAAAACGTTTAAATCAAATATATTTGTGAGTATGAATCTTGTTTCTGAAGACTATAACGTTGAGACTCCAATTGTACTTTTGTTTTATAGTATGAGGAACATACTGAATTTTTCCTCAAGCTTCTAGTTTACTAAGAGTATATTTTTATAAGTATGAGGTTTCTAAAATCAAATGAAATTTTAAGCAGTTTTTTTCTCAAAAACTTTAGAAGAGCAGATGTTAATTTGCAGGCTTGGAAGTAGTTTGTGATTGTTCGGCGTTCGGCAAACTATGATGATACGTCATTCTTTGTTTGTGATTCCTAAATGAATTCAAATTTTTTTAATATCAAGGAAACTAGCTAAGGAATCAAATGAATTTAGGAAGGATTTCATGTTACTGTGCTCAAACTATGCCTAAGTGAATATTGCTTTCTCATTAAGTAAATTCGTTAACTTCACAAAGGACGTTCGTCAATTCTCAAAATTCCTTTGTATATAAGTTGTAGTAACAACGGGCTTAGAAGCCTTCTAAACCTCCGCATAATAATAACGCTCTACTTCACCATTGACCACTTTATTAAGAATACGTTTGTTTATTATTGACGCGGGAATTAATTGGTTACATGATAATATGACTAAAATCTTATGTGGGAACGTGTTCATACAGCTAGACGCACCAACGATATTAATAATTTTGCTAGTGAAATATGAAATTAGTAAAAAACTAAATTAAAATATGTCATTAACTCACTCTTTTTCCACTGTTATGTTTGCAATTATTTGATCGTGAAAATTGAATTTCAAAGGTTCGTACGAAGAGGGCATATTATTTTTTGCACATTAGAGCGGCGGTGAAAAGATGTTAATTCTAGTTGACTTCTCTGCTAAAGCGATACATACGTGCCATTAGAAAAAATCCCCTAATGATAGAGAAATGAAAGGTAACCTATGATTTCTACTCCGAGAGTTCAGAATGGATATTCGTGAGAATAAAGATATATATATACTACAATAGGAGTAATATTGGATATTATTAAACCGATTCTGCTTATATGATTTGCCGCCTAATAATATTAGTGGCCAAAATATAGCATTCCTAAAACGATCAATCAATACTTATTGTTTGGTTTGCTATAAGAAACGTTTGCATTTTTCACAAGAACTCTGGACTACTAAACATAAGCGTTTCGTTATCTGCTAGTTATCTGTTTTACTTTTGCGCGCTTTCATCTATATGCTCCTATTTGTCACATTACGCCCGGTTTATTATTCACTCTTGCATATTATTTGCCTAACTTGTGGTGATCTAGTTGCACTCTTATATTCCTAGGCTATTTTAAAGATTTCGTTTTTAGTTATTTTAATCTTTTGCAAGCATAAACATTACCTGTATGATTTAATATATTTGTTGTAACGCATAATTACGTACTCATGAATTCGTTCAGTAATTATCCGTTCACGCAGGGAATAATTTTCCGTCTGTTTGATCCCGAATTGTGCTAATGATTACATGTAGCAAAAAATTATAATGGGAAATAACGCTTTATATTCTGCATCAAAAATTGCCTTTTCATGAAAATCATTCCTCTCAACACTATTTAGTTCTTCTGATTCTGAATTCAAAGGAGATAAAGTTAGCGTAATTATACGATAAATGTTTTGAAAAGCTATATTCAAGCAATCATCGATTTATTTCCAATCGAAAAACCACGCTTCATGTAATTATTAGTATATTATTGGAAAATAGAATCTAAATGGGGATTTTATTTTTCATTGAGCTTTATTTCCTTATGGCTATTCATAATTGTAATAATACGAATTGCCTCTTTTTATCGACACCGTAACCCATCACAAAAGATTTCGAGTAGTGACCTTTACGTTTAAATAGACTCGTAATAAACTACTGGATACTATTCTTCTTCTTGGGGTGTTGTTTATATTATGTAAACAGTAAAATAAACTGTTCTTCATGCTTCTTTGTCTCATATCAAATCTCCAAGCGAATGAATACCGTATGTTGAAATTCTAATTCTTTTATCTATGGCCTTTTTTGTTGACATTAACCAACCATGCTAGCATAATTCTTCAACTACTTAGGTCATTTTTAATCATGGGTCTGATTATTTGGTGTTTATAAAATGTGTTGACTCGGTTCATGTAACTCATCCTGATAAGAATTGGTAAATCATTACTTTGGATGATTCATAATTAAGATTTGAATTACGAACTATTTTATTATCGGATTTTTTATAAACAGTGCCTATTAATTATTTATTTACTTTAGTGGCAAGAATTATTTGATGGACTGATCTAGCGTTTTTCCTGGTAAGAAAGTTTTGATAAAGCATCATGGTTATTATTTTTGAACTCGATTATCCTATTAATTTATTTTCTCAACTTGCAGTGGCTGTATCTTTCTACTCGTTGGCTATGAGTTGGAGTGGTGCAGTTCCGTTTCATTCTCCACAATCCCCAGCTAGTAACCTCGCAGTTCATACAGTAATTGAAAGAAGATCAGCTGAAAGAAAGTGTAAGTGGTACTTTAGAAACAAATATTTCAAAGTTTAAAATATAGGTACTTTTCTTTAAAGTATAGTTACTATATAGTTGTACTATATAGTTCATGCGTCTTTAATGTATAGCCATTGAATGCTGTATCCGGTAGCGTCGATGACCCACAAGTAGGCATAATCCGCCATCCGTCTTGTAGGGTCACTCCTCGAATGCCAATACTATGAGTGGTCTATAATAGTAGGTTTGCACTCATGCAACCAATTTTTATTACTATAATCCTAATAATAAAGTTCCTTTTCTTTATTTAGCTTATTTTAAGTTTTAACAATGTGAGTAATACTAACCAACGTTATTTATATAGGTTGCTGAGTGAATTTTGCAATGCTTTTGCAAATATTATCAGTTAGAAATGGATTTATTAAAATGTTTAATATGAGTAGAAGTTAGCGGTTGTATCTGTAAACTATATGCGAAGCAAACGCGTACTCCTTGTTACTAGTAGACTTGCCTCTTGTAATATTACTTCGGACCATTTGATAAGTGATTAGCTAGCTTATAGTAATCCACTGAATTGTGTTCACTGCCTCGCCTAATTCAAATACAATGGGCCGACCATTTTGCCCTTGCTGTTTATCATTAATCTACCATCCATGTGGCTAATCCGACGTTCATATGTGAGAAGCCTTTTGTAGTTGCTTGAATTTTCGTGTAAAGATTCATCAATGAAATCTATGCACTATTTTCTAATCTATTTCGTTTCACTTATATATTTTAGTTTCCAATACTATTTAACTCATATATTCAAATTAATTACCTTAATGTTGCTTCCCAACTATGATGATCTCTGTTTACACGTTTCTCGTTTTTGGAATTGTGTGTGACTTAGTCACATTGCTATCACTTAAACTCGGCACTTGTTTTTAATTGCCAACCTCTTCATTGTTTACTTGTGAGTCACTATTAATATCCGTTTGATCATTACCTGGTGAATTTATACTCTTCCTAATAGTATAGAGATGTTCGTTGAAGATTCTAGTAGCCTCATTCGCATGTCCTATACGAAAACCAATTCAGTAAAACGACGCAAATCGATACTGCTAGTAGTCACTTGCGGTCAAACGCGCGGAGTCGTTGTTTGTTCCTTAGTTGTTTTCCAATTTTTTCCCTGCCGTAGTTTTTTGGGTATTATTTGTATTTCCTTAAAATTATTATATAAATAATATTAGGTCGTTATTTTTGGCCATCTTTTAGGGGAAAAATTTTTTTTGTGCACAGGAATTTATACAGGTAATACTAATACAGCCATACCAGTTTCATCATGAGTCGCAAAGATTTTTTTATCACTCCGGATTTTCTGGGGTTTGATCTAGTTCAATTGTTGTTAGTTTCAATTATATCGCTCATGGTTGCGTAATTGATGTGTTTCACAATCGTGATAATCTAAATATTACTAGTTACTGCTCCTATATCTTTCATTAAATAATTTTCTTTTTTTTATAAGTAGCTTTTCTTTTGAAGTTGCATTAAGAAGATATATGAACACTACGAGATCAGCTAGTTGTCCAGCATTACTAGTCTTAAATATTTAATAGTCTCATTTCCATTTATTCTAATGCAATCAAAGATACAAATCTACTGAAAGTTTTATTTCAATACTGTTTTGTTTTTCTTTTATAAAGAAAGTTGCTATGATTAGTACGGGTTTTTGCGCTAGTCTAAGCGTTTATTAGAATAAGAACCGCAATATGGCATAGTACAGGAAGCCCAGCTGTGTTCGGCCTTTCCCTTTGTGTTATTTTCGTCCGCTTTTTCTCTTTGCGTGTTCCATTGCATATTTATTAATTTATTTCGGGAGATTTTAAGGAGAAATAGAAACACTTATACCTAAGTTTGACGCGAGTATTTCCTTGCACTTCGATTTTTATGATTTTTAAAAAAGATTTTTTAGAATTACTTTGATATACCACAGCCCTGGTTATTTTATGGAGGAACTAATCTAACGATGTCAATTATATCTGTACTAACAGGGCATCGATTTACTATATCGTTCATTCCTGCAATTAGTCACCGTTGAGGCGTCTTTTACACCGTGTACCAATCGAACAACCGCGCTTTCCACTCCTTTGACTTTCTGCCTATTTACGACAGTTAATATACCTGTGTTATTTAGGTTCTCATTTAGACCACTTTCGTATTTGCAATATATAATCTCCTACTTGTCTCATATTATCAGTATCATGGTGGAAGAACAACGCTAAATATCACTGTCTAGGAATTTGTCGGCAGTGTGAACACCGCATCACTTTTTCATGCATTGTACAGCGCATTTATAACATCGTTCTGTAACTTCTATATTGTTATATTTCTTATTCCTTTAGTTTTCCTCTACTGTATTGTATCATAAGCTTATTGATGGCTGATATTTATACTTAAAATTAACCAATATGTATACTGCAGTGTGATGATGGTTAATTAGGTGTAATAGGATTGTCTTTATAAAGTTTATATATAGTTGGTGCTATGCTAATGCGTATTTATCTAATGTGGATCAGTACACGGATAGTGTTTGTGCTATACTCTTCTTATTTGAGTGTATCTTCGATCGCTTTTCTGTATATAGTAGGGCAGATGATATACAATTGATTTTATTGGACGATAATTTTTAGAAACTATTATATATTAATCAACTAGATATAATAACGTATCATATTCTTACAGCGGGGTTCTTCGGTCATTCCCCGTCTCAGAGATCTTCGCAGTTGCGATTACGCGTGCGCGGTCACTCAGTCGATTCTTCTCTTAGAAGACAGTCCACTATGATCGGTCCAGGCCAGGTGGTTTTACCACCTATGCCTCCTGACGATGACCTCACAGTTATGTTCGATGAAGTCTTGGTATGTTAACTGTTGAATATCTGCACTTTCCACTACTTGTATTTTCTTTATTATATTTCAGTATAGTTAAATATTTGCCATAAATGTATGTACATGTCAATTTTTCTTCCAAGTTCAAAAAAATTATCTTATATAAACAATTAGTTAATAGTGGAAATTAATATACTTTACTGTAGTTTTAATGGATATTCCCATGTCTAAAAATTTCATTATATATTTGTGTCACTAATGAACTGTTCATAGTGCGTCAGTAATGTGTCATAATCAAAGTTCTTTGTAATAGGCTCGTTCCACCTATCGCAGGCGGTTACTGGTTTTCGCAAACGAGTTTTGTGATCAAAGAAAATAACTGAACATTTCTAAAGTTTATTTGCACCTTCCAACAAAATTGTTAGAAATTGATGATTATTTGATGGGTAGTCAGTGTTTGATTGAAAGTATTTCTAGGAATATAATTTGAAATTTTTTTCTTAAAATTGCTGGGTATCAGTCTTGAAGGAGAGCATACACAGAAATCCTTCGTCATAATAACCTATTTAATATTTTCCATTTTAAAAAGTTCTTATGGGTTAAGATAGGTTATTTGTTTTTCTACATTTGATTTCGAAAATTTTGGATTAAACTAAACTATTTTCGCAACTACAGAAGCAAATGGACCTTCCCGTAGATAAAATGCGAATACTTAAAGACTACAATAAGGAAAAGAAGTGGAAATTAGTTGTTGATCAGGTTAGGCTCTAGTGATATTTAACTACTTTATTCGTGGCAGGTTACGTCACACTAGTGCTCTATATTTTAGAAATCTTTTCAGAAAGGTATGAATGCTCATGTTGAGCCATCTGAATATCTTACGAAGCTTTCTTATTTCTTGAATAAAAAAACACTCAAGAAGAATAAGAAAGTGTTGGGAGATGAGACTTCCACCGCTGTTTTGAAGCACATAGAGATTTCTTTGCGTACAAACAGTGTTGAGTAAGTCTATCAAATTCAGTTCTGAATTTTCATGGTTATTTAAGTAACATTCATAGCAATATATAAACTAATTTAAAAGTCTTATTTTGCAGTTGGGTGATCTTGTTTTTAAATCCTCCTAATAACGGACTTCAAGTGCTAGTAGAGTACATGAATCAACTTCTTATGGAAGCTTCGTGCAGTGTGTTAGTTCTTCTAATTTTTCGATTTATTTTATTCCATCATCAACCATAAACAGATCTTTACAGATGCCCCGATACTCCTTCAGGTTCAGCTATTGATTGCTCTGAAGGCGTTGTTCCTGCAAGCTCTTCATCACTATTATTTCGAAAAAGTGGGATTTAGTATCAAAGCTTATTTATTATAATTTACATTTCATAATTATTAACAGGTCATTCTATTGTGGGTCGATCATCAAAAGTTAGCAAAAATGTTGGAGAACTGGAAGATGATATTCATGTGTGTATAATGTGTTTGCGAGCAATCATGAATAATAAGGTTATGTTTGATCTACTTATATGACAACTTCTCCTTAATACTTAGTCTTATTTTACTTGTTTTAGTAATTATCTGCGTTATAATCCTTATTTTTTATATATAGTTATTTTCAGCGAGGTTTTGAATTAGTTTTTGATGATTCTCGAGCAATATATTGTATTGTTCGTAGTATTCTTCATCAGAGTTTACGGTAAGTTCCACAATGGATATAATTTCACCTCGTGCAATGCATTAATTGCTCCTGATAGTTAGTTTTCAGAACAAAGACTCTCGTTGTTCAAATGTTGTCCTCTTTATGTATGGTTCAAGGCGGCCAGGAACTCGTTTCTGCTGCTTTCGACTTATTTAGACAAGTGTGGAATCTTTTTTTTCAATTTACTTTCCCCTATTCCCATTTTAAAAAGTTTCAGGAATATCATGAACAGCGGCGTTTTCAAACTTTAATGCATTTCATTAGGAACCCACCAGGTGTGTATCTTTTTCATATAAACACTATCATAAATTCTGTCATTTTAGATGACTTTGTTCCAGAATTTCATGTAGAATTCCTTTCATCTGCTGTTCAATTTATGGATATATTTTCTTCTGTTGATGATGTCAACTACCGAGTTTATCTACAGTATGAGTTATCACTTCTAGGCTTTGACGACTATATTGAGGTACTATTTTTATCTTGACATTTATACAGGAATAGTAGTTTTTAAAAGTGTTTATCCTTCTAGACTATGGCAAACTGTGAATCAGAGGAACTCCAAGCTCGTATTTCTGCGTATGCAAATGGTATCATAGACGTTACTATGTTGATTGAAGACTCTCAGCAGAAAGCAAAGTTGATAGAGGAGTGTGCCAATCTTAAAGCGAAATTGTCACATGTATGCCGTAAAGACTTAAACTATATAGTTTAATCTAAATATTATGGTACAATGATTGCTATTTTGTTTAGGCTAATGAACGTGTCCAGGAAGTTGAAGCAAAATGTATAACAGATAGAGCTGCTCTTGATAGAAGATTATTAGATTTGGTAAAAGAACGGGATAGAATGGCCGAAGAACACGAGGCTCAAAAAGGAACTTGGAAGAGGACACTGAGTAGGTATCCTCTATTTCTCTATATTCGCATGTATTTTACATTGGTATTACAGATGATAAGGATCGGCTTGCAAGAGAACGGCAAGCTAGGCTAGAGCAGAAAATACAAGAGCTAGAGACTATACAGAGAACAATGCAAGGTGTTTTTTTTTAAAAGACACAGTTAAGAATACGGAATAAATAGATTAATTGTAGCGGGTTTGCAAGTTCAACAGCAGACGAATTCACCACCCACACCACCACCGCCTGCACCAGGTCCTCATAAAGAGAATGGCAACCAAGAGAGTCCACATGCAACTTTAGCACCAGTAACTGGAGGACCGCCCGTTCCTCCTCCTCCAACATCAAGTACGAAAATAATTAAGGGTCTTTAATTACATTCAAAGTACGTTGATATATTATCTTTAAACTGACGAAATATGGACTAATTTATAAATGTTTAGTTTGAGAAATTTTGCTATTTTTGAATTAAATTGACTTCTAATAGTAGATTTATAGCCAACTTTAGGTGCTCCGTCACCACCACAGGGATCAATACCCGTTTCAACTGCTCCACCACCTCCACCACCTCCTCCACCACCATTACCTTCTATAGGAGTTGGTCCACCTCCACCGCCTCCTCCTATAGGAGTTGGTCCACCTCCACCACCTCCTCCTGGTCTTCTACTTGCTCCGCCATGTGGTGAACCTAAAACTATAAAAAAAACATATCAAACAAGGTGAAATACTCTTATATAAATATTTGTTGATAGATTCCAAGTATAAAGTAGAGTACTCGTTTATAGGAATAAACTTCCACAGTTAAATTGGACTGCCATGAAGCCAAACCAAGCAAAGAACACCGTATTCGAAGATCTTAATGATGAGAAGATAATAGAGGTATTTTAGTGGTACTTTTATGCGAATATTTAACGTCAGTATAATTAACATAGGAAAACCCATAGCTTTTTTGCTGATATTATTAAGAAGCAGACTATTTTTAATAGGAAGGAAATTATGAAAAGCAAAGTAGTAGAGGAACATTTTTTTTCTTATTTTTTTTTATACCTATTTTCTATTTTTTATAGGTAGCTTTCAACTAACTATACTTCTATACTTTAGACATCTACTTCATGCTTATATGTATTTGATAGGTTCAGTCTTTTGAATAAAAAAAAGTAGTTTTCTTGCTACTAAGCATATATTATCCAGTATTTCACTCTTTGTTTCCAGTGAAATTAGAGTATGAGTTCTATATATTTATTATAGAAGCTGGATTTTACGAAACTGGAAGAGATGTTTAAATTATCAACAGCTGATAGTGTAACACAAGATGGCTTAGTTGGTCGAAACGAAGGTGGTATTTCTATCGGCCAACATAGTCCTGGATCTACTGGAAGTGGGGCAACTAACACTACTAAAAAAAACACGCTTCTGGATACTAAACGACTGCAGAACGTTGGTGAGATGATATATCCGTTCTTATCTATCTATCATATGGAATTACTTTTATTTCATAATATGGCCTTTTACTTTAGCAATAACTCGGCGTAAACTAGCCATGGATCCTCGTGCAATTATGGCTGCCGTCCATCAACTTGACCTCAATTCTCTTTCTGCAGATAAAGTGGATATTTTATCTCGTATCTTGCCTACTGATGAGGAACGAAAGATGTATGCAGAAAGAAGTGATAATGAAGGTCTTAGCGACGAAGTAAGTACATAACAGCATCACTATTAATTTAGAAATATTGTAATGTTTATTATTCTCATATTCAGAATCCTTTAGCTTCTATATAAAATGTGGTTAATACAGCATTAATTTAAGGATCGATTTATGGCAGCCTTATGTGAGATAGAGCGTTTAGAACATAAACTTAATGTTATGAAGGTTATGTCTGACTTTGACGAAAGTGCTACTCTACTTGAACCAGTTAGTATATTCTCTTATAGAATTGTTCTCGTCCTTATATTCTCTATATAATTTTTTATAATGTTATTATCCACATGTGGCTTACAAGTACAATTTAGCAATTCACACATGTAACAGCTGCCTCCAAATGTGCGAGAGAAGCATCTCATTTCCATCATGTACTAGAGGTCATCCTTGCATTTGGAAACTATATGAATAGTGGGCGTAAAGGCAGTGTTTATGGCTTTAAACTCTCAAGTCTAGATTCAGTACGTTCAGTTATATTTAGTTATTTTTAACCATTTTTAGCTCATTTAAAATAATTATACATAATACTCTATAATTTCTTAGCTCGCCATTCTTAAATCACCAACAGTACGATCTCTTACGCTACTGCATATGGTCGTAGAAGCCGTTGAGAAGTCATTCCCAGAAATTTTAAAATTCGGAGAGCAGTTAAAGTTCGTAGAAAAAGCTGGAGGAGGTAATGTTGCTTTTACATAATGGAATATTATGTTCTACATTAACTGTTATGGATTATGTTTAGTCCAGTGGGATAGTGTACTATCGGATATGAAGGAGTTAGAGTCTGGCTTTGAGATGGCTCGAAAGGAACGCATGTTAAAGGGTTCTGACTGTCCGCATTCATTGGAGAAATTCATTTTAGAAAGAGAAAGCAGAATGAATCAATTGCAGGATCATGCTAAACTTGCTGCGGTTTGTTTTTGATTCACGTTATAATAATCTTCATATACTAAAACTTATTTAAATAGTCCATAATTTTTAGCACAGTTTTTTACAAGTATTTTTAGAAGACGTTTGAGTCTTGTGTTGAATTTTATGGTGAATCACCTCGAACTACTCCCCCGAATATTTTCTTCTCAAAACTAGCTCAGTTCGTTGCTAATTTCAACCGGTGCAAGCAAGAAAATGATAGCCGTATTGCAGCTGAGAAAGTGAGGAGACTAGATTATCTATAAGTATGCAGGAACTTATTCATAGAATTTTAGCATCAAAAATTAGAAGCAGAACGAAGATCGCGGGCAGCATCAAAAACAGAACAACATAATGGCATGATGAAGGAATTGGCGGAAAAAATAGGGGATTCTAAACGGCAACGACCTAAGATAGACTGTCAGCAGATGGGACATGGAGATTTTGAGAAAATAATGAGCGGTTCGTGCTTTAAACGTAACTTTGGAACTCCAGTTTGTACTACTGTATTATGTTACTTTATAGGGTTGAAGCAAACTTATGTGACTGGTGCAGCACCAACGCCTCCCCGAAGAAAGATAAGTGCAAGTCCATCACCTGTGCCTCGAAGTGGCCCTCCCGTAGCTCCCAAAACACGTGTGGTTGCTGTTGATCGAGACCGACAATAACAGTCTGCTGCTGTGTCACTATGCTTTATGACTTCTTATTAGATTCCGCTAGGTACTAGTTTGTAATTTTTTGGATTATGATACTGCATAATAGAACTTATGTTTCATATTTTACTAACTTTCCCAGTGATTATAATATACGGTAAATATGATGCAGCATTATAGAAGTATTTTCGTCTAGGGTACTATATATATATATGACTTGCAAATTACGCATTTGCCTACTTACAAAATACTACCAGATGTATATATAAACGTCCATTTACTTTTCCTTACTGAGTGTTTTACTAATATTGTTCTGTTCGTGGTAGCAGTGTACACTATTTATATTTTGTTGACACTACCTACGCCTTGTTAATTAACTAGAGCATCATAGAAACTGGTTTTATAAGGTTAATTAATTAATAAACTGTTCTAATCCATGAAACACAAAGTACAATATACCGGTCAATCAATGTGCAGGCATGTTAGGCATTAAGATTCAAGGGCGTGGATATAATTTCAAACGTTTTTCGCGCCAAATTGTCGATACGCAGTTTCATACGCACCGCGGGGTTCCGCGAAGCGTACTTCGCTCTCACATTCAGTCCATTAATGTTTTGGGCACGTAACTGTTGCTTGTCGACTAGTCTTCGATTGTGTTTCATATAATTTTAGTACTGCTATTATTTATTGTTAGTTGTAATAATTAGGTGATATTACTTAGGAGTATTACTGGGATGACTTGTGGATAATAAAATGGGATTATGTATTGATTGAATATACAAATCTAGGTTTTAATGTATAAAGATTTCGCATATTTTTAGAATGGGACGTGACGATACTAGAATTTACGTTGGTAACCTTCCCTCAGATGTGCGGGAAAAGGATGTTGAGGATATTTTTGTGAAATACGGCAAGATTCGATTTGTCGATATTAAAGGGGGGCGTGGTCCACTATACGCTTTCGTCGAGTTCGAAGATCATAGGTATGGTTTCTTTTCACTTATGTTTAATATTAATCATCCAGCCCATAAGTTTTCACTCATTTTTAACTTTAGAGATGCGGATGACGCAGTAAGAGGACGGGATGGATATGACTTCGACGGACATCGTATTCGAGTGGAATTTACTCGTGGTGTAGGACCGAGAGGACCAGGTGGTCGGCCGATGGGCGGAGGGCATGATGATAGAGGATTTGGTGGAGGTCGTCGGGGAGGGCCTCCTTCAAGGAGGTCTAACTTCCGTGTAATAGTTGAGGGTCTGCCTGCTACTGGATCTTGGCAGGATTTGAAGGTAATAAATACCTTACATTCAATTTTTTGGATACAGGAACTATATATTTTTTTAAAGGACCATATGCGTGAAGCAGGAGATGTGTGCTATGCTGATGTAGCTAGGGACGGTACTGGTGTTGTCGAGTTTACTCGTCACGATGATGTGAAGTATGCGGTTCGCAAACTAGATGACACCAAGTTTAGATCGCATGAGGTTTTTTTTTGCTAATTGGATTGACTATGGAGCAAAAAATGGAGTGCACTGCACATTTATCACTATATCTAGGGCGAAACTTCGTACATCCGCGTTCGTGAAGACTCGTCTAGTGGAGGTCGTCGTAGCCGTTCTCGCTCGCGCTCTCGTTCCCCTCGTGGAGATCGTCGTTCATCACCCAAGTATAGTCCGCGTCGTTCTCGCAGTCGTTCAGCCAGCAGATCTCGTTCCCGTTCTCGTTCCCGCTCTTAAACCATGGACTCGATCTCGCGACCATGGTATATTTATATTTTGAGTGTTGTGGATGATGTGCTATGTCTATCTTAAGCGTATATACACATTCTTCTTGCTACTTTAAGGGACCTACGACCAGATTTACGCATATGTTTCGGCGGGGTGGCTTTGTGTCTGTTCTGTTATTTCGATTGATTGATTAATTGAATCATATGTTTGGTTCATGTTGTTTTAGATTCAACCTGAATAAAGTGTTGTTGTTTCAGCCTCCACTCCACAAGTCAATGGGAGGAGGAGGAGGATTGGATAGGACATGACTGATATAGGATGTGGGATGGGCAACGCCCTGTGGACAAGGGATAGAGACATCAATAGGATGGGACATGCATTCCTGAGGGAGGAGCGATTAAAGGTATTATCATATTTTCAGGTGTCGCGTGCTGGCTGTCAAGACTGGTGCAGTGATGATTTGTCTGATATTTGGATTTGGCAATAAATATTCCGGTTGTACCCATAGTGGTTGAAATATACATGATATGGGACATGAGGTCCAACTCTGTTTTCTAGCATGCATATTTCATAGATAATTGTCGCTTCATCTGAGATCTTCCGATTATCTTCTTGGCTATAAATATGGTTTCATTGGAGTGTGGGAATGAGCGGTTAGATTTGGCGCTGAGGGTATTGATGTTTGATAGGCTTATTGTCGAGGAGGGTGGGGGGATGGGAAGGGCGTTTCGAACTTATTGTTTTTGCTACTGAACGTTTTGAATGAATTTTTTTTCAAATGTTGTTTCTTATATTGCGTGTAGCATATCAGACTATATAAGTATGTTGTAAAATGCTTTCTGTGGTGAGGAAGAGGTTGACCTGTGAAAGTGAGGATAGAGCGGAGTTAGGGATGTCGAGGATATTTATTTTACCAGAGCTTAATGGATTGCAAACTGGTTCTAGGTATCTCCGACTTTCCATAATCCAATTTTGATAACTACTGATATGCATATAAAGGAGGTAAGCTGGTAAACCAAGCGAGGCTCGTGAATGGGTTCCTTGAGTCTATCGTTTAGGTGAATATAACAGGGTTTCGAAGTTATCGGGAGGTTACTAGCATCGACAGTTTTTCGCCAAGACACAATGTAATTGTTGGCAGGAATGGGAGTGGGAAGTCAAATTTCTTTTTTGGTTGGTATTTAGTATTGAGCGAGAGTTAAGAAAAAACTGCTGAGGTTGTGTGAGCTATATTTTTCAGCTATTCAGTTCGTGTTAAGTGATGAGTTTAGTCACTTACGATCAGAACAACGAATGGGTGTTTTACACGAAGGAACAGGACCGCGAATTAACACTGCTAGAGTTGAGATTGTATTTGATAATAATGATCGGAGAATCCCTGCTGTAAGTGGTATAAAGTTTCTAGTGATTATTTTGTTATTATACGGTATAAAGGATAATTAGTTCTGCTAGCCATAAAAGTGAAGAATTTTTCCATTAATAATATCAATCTCTGGCAAGAAAAATATGTATAAAGGTTCTTACATTAATTTGGAACATTGGTTTTCGTCTGTAGTTTGGTTAAAATAATTACATATTGTTATATTAGTTTACACTGCTAATATAAACTAGTGTGGTTGTAATGCTTAATTTAGATTGAGGCGACTGAAGTTAGAGTTGTTCGTCAGGTTGGACAGAAGAAGGATCAATATTATATCGATGGAAAAATGGTGCCTAGAGCAGAGGTAAGAATTTGATATTAATTTTTTTGTATATTTCCTAAATTTGTTTGTTCAGGTGGTAAATTTAATGGAGTCTGCAGGATTTTCTCGTTCCAATCCGTATTATATTGTGAAGCAAGGCAAGATTAATGAGCTGGCCACAGCTCCAGATTCGCATAGGTATTGAATTAAAGCCAGCAGTAATAGTATTATTCTTGTAATTAATATGATTTAGGCTTAAATTATTACGGGAAGTAGCTGGAACACGTGTTTACGATGAGCGTAAAGAAGAAAGTTTGAAAATACTTAAGGAGACTCGTAAGTTGTGTGATCGGAATTTGTGAGCATCCATATTAATTTCATTTGTATTGTTCTATTTTCTCAATAGAATAGTGGTTTATTCAGATAATAAAACGAAGAAAATAGAGGCACTCCTAACATACATTGATGAAAGACTTAAAACATTGGAGGAAGAGAAAGAGGATTTGAAGGAGTATCAAAAATGGGATAAAATGAAGAGATCCATTGAGTATACGATCTATGATACGGATATTAATGAAACTAGGCGGAAACTTGATAGACTAGCAGATCAAAGAGAGGAGTTGAATTCGAGACAAACTAAGGTATTAAACTGTCTAAAGGATAACAGTGACTTGTAGTTAACATTAAAATCGAAAGTGAGTGGGCCTGAGGATATTTAGTGGATTAATTTAACCATTTTTTTGATTTGCCATGTAATTCTCTATACGTTTATAAGTACTAAATACCAGAATTAAAATGACTGTTGATTATGATCAATAGGTGAACAGTGAATTGATGGACGTTCAAGCCCGGGGTGTTAGGGTTGGTACTGAACAACGAAAACTGGAAGCTCGTTTTAAGGGAATGAAAGAAGAAAAGGTTAGTAAACTATTATTCAAGCACTTTTTAAATGATTAAAATGATTTTAGTTTATTTAGGAGGCTTTGTTAGCTGAACAATCTGAAAGGTTTGAAAAGAAAACTGAACTTGAGCTGATGATCACCGATCTTAAAGAGGACGTGGAAAAGTAAGATATTACTAACACTAGATTAATTAGTTGTATATTGTGAAATTATAGGGAAAAAAGTGGGCGGAACAAGGCTGAGGATGTTTTGAATCATTTAAAAACAGAAATTAGAGAAAAAGAAGACGAATTAGAAAAAATTACACCAATATATCAAGTTAGTTTGTGGAAAATTTTTCTGGTAAAAGTTTTCGATTTTTTTTGGTAACAATAAATTTTAAGAAACTAGTAGAACAAGAATCAGCTCTTTCGTCCGATATAAGAATAGCCGAGACGAGATCGAAAGAACTTTTCGCGAAGCAAGGTCACCGGTATGTAATCATTTTCGTAATGGGAGACTACTTATATACTTCGTTATTTTAGTGATCAATTCAAATCGGCTGAAGAACGAGATGCATTCTTGAGAAGAGAAGTTCGACACATGACAAGACAAATTGGTGAGACAGAAGATCAGATGAAAGATATTGAAAAAAGTCTAGATGACGAATCAAGGGAGGAAGAGCAAATGAACTCTCAGATCAGAGTAGGTTTTAACTATTGAATGGTAAAACCGCTCAATGATCAATTGTAATTATTATGCAAGATTGCCGTGTTTTTAGGAATATGGTATTGATCTGCAAGAGAATCACATCAACATGGATAAGGCTAGCGCTGAACATGGTCGTCTAAAGCAAGAATGTGATAAGGCTGTTGTTGCCCAACTGTTAGTCTTAGATTTAATCAGCAGAAAAATTTAATTGTAGTTAAGACACATTTTGAGAAAACAGGATTTATTTTAGCGATGCTAATCGTGAGGAAAAGTTAGTTCGGGATCAACTAGCCACGATGCAAGGCGAAATATCCCAGATGGAACAACAGATGAGGTTTCTCGTACCTAAGGTACTATTTTTTTGAGTCAATATAGTTACTGTCTTCTATAATAATCATTTAGTCAACTAATAATGGAGTGGAAAGCGTGCGTCGTGTTGTGCAGTGGTTTAGGGACAATAACAGTGATGGAAGGCACAATGATGTTGTTAATGGATACTATGGTACGATATTAGTTTATAGTATAGTACCCTCAGAATTTATTTATCTAATTTATCTCGATTACTTAGGTGTATTGATGGAGTTAATCGAATGTGATCCAGTGTACTTTCAAGCCGTAGAAGTTACAGCCGGAAATAGATTATTTTACCATGTTGTTTCTGATGATAGGTATACCTGAATTCAGTTCATTTTTTGTTTAAATATCAATGGTAAATATTAATTTTAGAGTAGCTATGAAGCTTTTAAAGCAAGTTAATCATCAAGGATTACCAGGGGAATGCAACTTTTTTCCTGTTAATAGGGTAGTCGCCCCTAATAAAAAGGACACACAGGATGAGGTCAGAACTTAGAGGGGAATTACACAAAATATAGGTTTACTATTATGTTCTATTGTATAATGTAGATTTGTGGTATTTTAAGGAAGCACGACCTATGCTGGATATTCTCGCTTATGATGAGTTATTTGAACCAGTGTTTAAAAATGTATTCGCTGGGACGGCAATTGTTCGCACAATGCAAGTAGGCTCACGTCTTGCTCGTAATGAGGGATTTGATTGCGTCACTATGGAGGGGGACCAGGTACACGTAGCGTTATTTACAGGGATTTTTATTAAGTGAAATTATTTCATATGCGTGTATATCTTAGGTTTCGAAACGAGGTGCACTCACAGGTGGTTATATTGACACCAAACGATCCAAACTTGAAATGCACAACAATATCCGTAACTTAGAAGAACAAAGGGACCAACTACAGGTTATATTATTATATATTTGGCTTCTCAAGTGATGTGACCTCATTTTTTCCTAATCAAGAGTTTTATAGAAATCACTGGAAGAGGTCCAACGTAAAGCCAATGAAAAGATGAACACCGTGGAAAGAATTCGAATGGAGATTTTTAAGGTTAATAGAAAGATTATTGGTATTTCATAAAGTAAAAACAATTTTTGATAGTAATGAATTTTAGGTGGAAAATGATATGCGGATGTATAAGGAGATGCATCGTAATTTAACGGAGAAAAAGAGATATACAAGCGAACAATTACACAATATGAGTAGAAATCGTGAACCAAAGGTGACTTTTCTAGTTTAATGAATTTTGTTCAAACTAAGTGATGGCTATAACGTCTAATTTGGATGATATTTTAGAAGGCTCAACTTCTAATGCTGAAAAATCGTTTAAGAGAGATGAAAGCGAAAAAAGACAATTGCGAAAGTGAAATAGGATCAGATTTGCTCTCCCAATTAAGTAAAAATGAACAGGAAGAATGTGAACGTCTTCAGGTTTGTTGTGACAAGTAGGTAGTATTTCGTCATAATTATAACAATTTTTAGCATGAGATTCGCGAGAAAAAACAACGTCTGGATCAGATAGCTAAAGAAAGAAGTAGTTTGGAGACAACCAAACAGCGACTAGAAAATCAGCTAACAACCAACCTGTTACGCAAAAGGGACAACCTTACTGCTGTAAGTACAGATTAATCCTGACTTCCTCAATTATGAATAATGTTTCCTTTAGAAAATAACTGATATATCCGTGGATGAAAAACGTCATAATTTGCAAGCTGAATCTGCTGAATTGAATTCTGTTATTCAAAGGTAGCAATTTTTTATTGTTTCATCTTCACTCATAAAACAAATTGTTCTATTGAAGATTAAATGAGATGGTGCGACGATTAGCTGATTTGGATGAAAGTTTAATGGAGTATGAGGAGAGTGCAGAGAAACTAGCTCGGGAGTTAGAAGACGTACAAGTGAGTAGAGTGTAAGATTGAAGTCTCTTTATTTTAAATTTATTTGTATAACATTTTTAGGAACAACAAAAAGATTTAGAAGCTCAGGTTGCTGACTTTTCGAAACAGGCTGATATAATATGTACAAAGCAAAGTACATTACAAACGAAGAGAGAAGAAAGTGTAAAAAAAGTAAATTTTTATCACCTACTAATCATACGAGTGTTTAAAAACATTCTGAATCTATATAGTAATAGTAAATCGAATGTTTATGGTAATGTTTCGTTTTTTCAGAGTATGAATTTTTCTAGGGATAACAAACTAATGGAATATTTCTTTTTTTTTAAATGGACTTTCAAATAATAATTTAATTATAATTCTTATTTAGATACGAGAGCTGGGCTCTCTTCCTACTGATGCCTTTTCTAAGTATCAGGGTATGTCTAGTAAACAGTTGGACAAAAAATTGGCTGAATGTCTGAATGAACTTAAGAAATATGAAAATGTAAATAAAAAGGTAATGATGTTTATCATATGATCTCTACAAATAAAAGAGGTATCTTTAACTAAATGATATAGATATAAAATAATGTTGATTCCCATTTAGGCGCTTGATCAGTTTGTGCAAGCAGCGTCACAGAAAGAGGAACTCACAAAGAGAATGGAAGAACAAGAAAAGAGTCAGAAGGTATAGTATATAAATGTGAACAACAATAACATTCGCATTAAGTATACTTGCAATATTTAGTCTATAGAAGATCTCTTACTAGTTTTGGAAACGCGTAAATATGAAGCCATCCAACTCACGTTCAAACAGGTATGTTCTTTTGATTTCTTTTGATTAATAATTGTTATTCAGAAATATTCTGTGAGGTTTCATGTCCCTTGGTTTTCAGGTTTCCAAAAATTTCGTTGAAGTTTTCCAAAAGTTAGTTCCCACTGGCAAAGGATCATTAGTTATTCAGACATCTGGGGTTTGGAATTAGGCATATTGCTTTCTGCGCATTATAGTTAGATTGACTTATACAATTAATGAAAATGATTGCATTCGTTATTAGGACAATTCGGTTGATTCTCAAGCTGTTGATGAGCTACACCTAGTTGAACGTTTCACTGGAGTAGGTATTAAGGTTTGTTACCTAGACTAATTATAAGTCCTTAATATTTAGATGTTTACTTGACTGGGTTGTGGATAGCGTTCAAGTGTTGATTCTGAAATAAGAAATTACAGGTCTCCTTCAACGGTAGTTCTGAAACACGTGAGATGCAACAACTTTCTGGTGGCCAAAAATCATTAGTAGCACTAGCATTGATTTTCGCTATTCAAAAGTGTGATCCTGCTCCGTTCTACCTATTTGACGAAATAGATGCAGCTTTAGATGCACAGCACAGAAAGGCAGTTGCTGGTTAGTGATTAGCTTCGTAGTTACTCAGATTTTTCTATAATACGTGGTTTTAGATATGATCCATGAGTTAGCTGAAAATGCTCAGTTTATAACAACTACATTCCGACCTGAATTGCTCGAGTCAGCTGAGAAGTACTATGGAGTTAAATTTAGGAATAAGGTATGTGTATAGCCATCCATTTGTTTGTCCTTATTTATTTACACTCATTAAGGTCTCCCACATTGATGTCGTTTCCAAGGAACAAGCATACGACTTTGTTGAGGATGATCAAACTCATGGATAGTCCTCATGCATTCACTTTTTAGGTACTTGTCTGTGTATGTATATCGTGTATTAACATTAGCTGATACTAATGCAGCAAACCTAGCATTGACTAGACACTACCATGTTATTATGCTGATCTCTTGTAAAATAAAGCATTATTCATGCCTCATCGAATTAGCTGATTTTCAAAAGGTGGAAAATAATAGTTTTAGAACAAAGGGTTATTAGTATGATTACAGTGCCAACACGCTAATTCATTTACTATGCGTATTGATGTAGATCCCCCAGTGACTTATTCCCCTACTACTTACACGTATGTGTAAGAACTGAGATATCTCAAAATAAATACAATATACAGCGGACATTGTTCTCGAAGTCATAAGCTACCCAGTCAAATTGGCAATGAACTAATGAACGATCACAAAAACTACAGCGACAATATTGATCTACATGTGTTCAGGGTGATTACGTAGGCAGACGATAAGATCGGCTGGTTTCATCTCTCCCTTGCAAATTTTATGAACAGCAGTAAATAGTGGGAATCTGGAAACAATGTTTCGTGCATTTAATATTGTGAACTATTTGTATTTCGAATGTTTGCTTAATCATACTTGCTGCTTAGGCCCGTCTTTTCCATCATAAGGTAGACCTCCTCAGCTGTAAGCGGTCCTTGAGCACTTTGACCATTAAGAAGCTCTTTTTCCACCTCAGCAAGAGACTAGAATATACCATAGCAAAAGACTGATTAAAAATAGTCAATATGTACGAAATATGAATAGTAATAACATGAGAACAAACCTTTCCACTTTTAACAAAAGCTTCGCAAACTTTTCTATTCCTTCCACCATAGCAAGTGGTTATAAGGTCAGCAATACCACATGATTCGAAGAAGGTCTGCAGATTTGACCCTGGATAGTAGTGCTCCACAAACTAGAAATTAGGAGAATTAATTACAATTAATCGATAATCCTATCAATGACCTAGATAAAACTGCTAAAATATAATGTACCTTAGTTGTTTCCATCAGTCCCAATCGAATTACGGCAGCTTTAGTATTGTCCCCATAACCTAACCCATCAGTAAAACCAGCAGCACACGCCACAATGTTCTATGTAACAAAATTTTAGAAAATTATTGCATAAAAGTTGAAATGTCACAACAGATATAAACAGACTAGTACCTTAAGTGCACCACAGAGTTCTACAGTATGTGCATCCTCAACCACATTAATACGGAAATTATCTGTATGGAAAAGGCGTTTCAACAAGGCACCATATTGTGCTTTTTTTGTACAGCCTGCAAGATACACAAATCTCTAATTTATTAAGCGTCTTTTCGGTATATACTTACCGATGGTAGCCTCACAAAAATTGTCATTTGCAACTTCCGGAGCCAAATTAGCACCCATTAGCACACTGACATCTATGTGAAGTAATTCATTGATTTCCTCCGAGATCAATTTTAGACCACCCCGCTTCTCAGTAGAGACACCCTAAGACACCACTGAAGTATAAATTTAAACACAACTGGAAAATACATTAAGTAGCATATATTTTAACTCTTACTAGTCGGTAAACTGTTATACAAAGCTAAGCATAGCCTCGACCCGAAGACCCATTACCACAAAAAACGACCCAGGAATGTTAGCTATTTTACATAATGATTCGAATCTTATGCCTAAAAATTTACCTCCCCATCCAGCACTGCTGAACTACGCTGAAGCAATAGGTTAGGCCATCGTCTGCGCAGTAAAGCAAGCGATTACATACGTTCACTGCATGAATTTTACCTTGATCAACGAAATAGCCTGCACGTCCTTGGAGATCTTGCCGTCGAGTTGCTTACAGATACCTACAAAAACACCCAACATTTTAAACTAGAAAACTTTATTCCTTGTAAATCTTAAGTTTTTAGACATGAATAGTACCTTTTACAAATTGGTGAGGAACTACGAAGATAAGAATATTAGCATCCGTACACGATTCAACAAGATCAGGAACTGCAATCTGGAAAATATAAATTTATAACAAATAACCAACCCCAGCATTTCAATGATATATAAATGAACTGCACTAATACATACCACATTTTCTGGGAGTTTCTTCCCTGGCAAGTATTTAATGTTTTCGTGCTGTGTGTTTATTATCTCGGATAACTTTTTACCATCAACTATTTCTTCAAAAACCTGAAAATATGAACATCCTAAAATATAACAGAGGCAATAAAAATAAAAAATCATGTCACTTACCCACATCCGTACTGACGCATCAAATTCATTAGGAAAAGCTTTGGTGGTTTGGCCCACGATTCGAGCAATAGCCGAACCCCTAAAATAGTTATGAATCAGTTCTATAACTAGATAGATGGTCATTTTATTTAAATACTGTTTCTCATAACTTTAACCAGCATAATAAGTGTGCAGCAATTTCCTTAAACATTAAAGAGTATAGGAAAGAATAAAAAATATTATCCTACCAGTTGCCTGATCCAACGATGGTGACTTTTTTGGGTGGCATAACAGATCTAGATGATAGGTTTAAGAAACGCAGAAATAACGCCACCTACTATAACACCATAAAATAACACTTACAATACATGAAAAATAATGTAAAATTTCTTTACATAAATACTATAAGTTATGGTATTCATAACATAATAGTTACTGATATTTGTAGGTGACATCAAATGTGAAAGCAATTATTCAGTTATCGTGGTAAGCCTGTGAAAGTTACACTTTTCTGTGATGTACGATATTATATGCTACAATTAAAATACACTAACTGTACGTAAGTAATGATAATGAACAAGGCACTTCTTATTTTTGAATGAAATGACTAATGAGTTTGTAATAACCGGTAAAACTAGTACTGAGCGGCGGTAGTTACTAATAAAGAATGAACAATATTGAAAGAAACGTAGTGGGTAAAGACAGCACATGCAACTGATTCCCTACTGTGATTATTCTTTGGATTCTTTTCAGTGGTGCCATCGGTGGGCAGTAAAACCCCTAAAAGATTATACAAAGTACATGTGGTGCGCATGTGAGCGCCTAAAATATAAAACAAAACAAACTAGGTAATCACTAATGATAGGCGAAACGTAAAGAACAATAGAAAAGGCAAAGGTACGAAGTACGCGAACGAAAAAAAAATGCTAAGAGTGATGCGAGATGGGCGTAAAGTTAATGGCGATTTGTGTAGCTAATTAATGGTTTAATCCTACATTCCATAAATTGGGTGGCAAGTCCCATCAGATTAAAATTAACGAAGATAATGAGGCAAAACAAGTGATTACCTAAGCTTAAGTATTGCTTATGCTTTTTATGCAAATTATATTATTACTATTACTATAATTATCATGATTATTATTTAATTACATTATAGCCAAATGTACTTGGCAGGGATAACTAATAATTTTTTACACCTGAGAAGCAGAGTAAATCATAGAAATTCTATTGACACAATTATGTAACCACTATATTAAAAAACTATTTAGATTACGTTATCGGCCGAACAATTCACTTCAATTAGTTAACAAGTGCTTAATATTAGTATTAATATAAAAATAATTGTTCTTTAAAAGTAGACTTGAGTATAAAATATATAAAAAGAAAAGCAAGTTACGGAAATAACTACTTAGATCTAGAAGTCAAGTATGATAATTTTTAAACGAATTATGAGATAAAAGTCAGCATTAATAATTACTTTTAATTATATATTGCATGAAAACGTGCCAAACAAGTTAAATAACCTGAGCAGCTGGGTAGTATAAGCTTACATATAAACAATAGTTTAAATTGTTTATATCGCCATTTATAAGTTTTTTGGAGATGTTTGCGGGAGTTTCAACTTATTTCTGCAAAGTAGCTATTTGTTTATGGATTTTGTTGATAAATTCGCTTTTAGTTGCATTCTTTATTTAAATTAGAAAGTGAAAACAAAAATACAGATAGAAAACAACTGCGACTTTATATTACGAATTTTTCAAGCTGAATCCTTCCAAAACAAAAACACTATTTGCCTGGAAGTTTTAATAAATAACGAAAGCGGTAAGATATTTGTGAACAGAACAATATTCGATATTGACTGACACAAGAAAAATAGGCGAAAAATACTGATTAACAGGAGTAAAGTCAAACGACTAAGACCGATCAGTAGTGGCCTACACAATACAAATAATGGAATAACATCAAAGCGATGGTGTGTTCATCAACATGAAGGTCACTCAGCGTAGTAATCATGTTTACGAGCATATTGTTTTTACCTATATTTTGATACTTCTATAAATAACTATGATAAAATGAATAATAAATAAACTGAAAGAACCTTAGCGATTCACATTAGACATTTCCAATTACTACCTACACGTTTCGATTTATATATGTAGTAAGTGGTGATCTAGCGTTTTCAGACACCAGTCCTATATACGTGATCGGAAAACTGCTATATAGAATGGTAAATATGAGATAAGGGTGGCTGAAAAGAGCACGTTATCGAGGAATCCTTAAATGCCCCAAATGTAGTGCTGCCATCAAAGAGCACGTGTAATCAACGTTGAGGTATGTGGCGATGTTACAGCAGATTAGATACAGATAATTTTTCTTGCAAAGTCACGTTTCCTATATTGCTTAGTAGATCTTGTCATACCACCAACTAATTCATCATCTACATTCACAGTTGCATACTGGAATAAATACTACTATCGCCAACCTTAGAAAATTGGTTTGGGTCCCTTGAGTACGTACTACGGTAAAACGCTGCATTAAAAAACTATGCATGACCTGTAGGAGGACATTAGTTAAACTTTATTCTTTACCTTCCATGCCTCCATATCCTAATTTTCGCATTAATGAATCACATCCTTTTCCCATATAGGAGTTGACTACATGGGACCGCTTTCCTTTAGAAAAAACGATTTAAAGCTAGGAAAAATCTGGATCTGTCTCATTACATGTCTACCTACTAGAGCTATACACTGCGAAGTAGTATTCTCTCTTACGGCTGAAGCGTTCCTACATATCACTAGATCATACATGTCTCGTAGGGGTCTACATCAATACATTCCCTCGGACAGTGGGTCTCAATTCCGTCTTGCATCTAAAATATTTTTTACACCTTCACTGCTAGACTACTGCACAATGAAGGGTATTGAGTGGAAATTTATCACTGAATTAGCACCCTGGCAAGGAGGTGTTTACGAAAGACTGATAGGAATATTCAAATAAAGCTTCAGAAAAGCAGTAGGAAGAAAATTACTTAAGATAGACGACATCATTACTACCAATTATGAAATAGAAGCAATCGTAAATTCTAAACCACTTACATATTATCAGGAAGATACATATTTCAAACCGTTACGTCCCACTAACTTTATACTTCCTTTTAATAGTTGCCTATCTAGTCCTACAATAATCCACAATGACGATTATCTACCCCGACTTCATTCTAGAAACTCTCTTCTCAAGACTTGGTTCCAATCACAAATATGTTTAAATAACTTCTGAAACATTTAGCGGCATGAATAGCTTAATTCACTAAGAGAAATCCATCGTTGGGAACACAAGCATTCTAGATCTACAGTTAAAACTAAACCATCCATTAATGACATTGTACTTTTACCCGATAATAATATCCCTCGTGTCCACTGGAAATTAGTGAAAGCTAATTCACTTACATGGGTAGGCATTTATTCTACCAACAGCGGGTCTTTTTGCTTTAAAAAACACGTATGCATGGATGATAGCTTCTTGCGTCACTATGACAATAGGCAAAGTTGCGGCTTCACTTGTAAATGCCCAAAATGGGCATCTCATTGCAGTACTTACACTGGTAAGAGAATATCACAAACAAAGCACTTACCTCCTTACATACAATACTCTCTGAAACAGCAATCACCCGTATTTTGCTCGGAATCTACAAATATCAGAAACTATAGTTCAGCACTTACTTCAAAAACATCCTACCAAATCCAATTATATGACTCCTCCATACACTTACTCCACGATATACATCTAAAAATATCGGATAGTGATCTATTTGTCTAGGAAATGGTACTACGACAATAGGTACCCCCAGTTACTGCCAAAACTTTCCATGCACTAATAACTTTAGAAAATTTTTCTATTATCCACAAACACCCATCACTTATATTTTACTACAAAATTATACTATTTCTATAACAGATATGCTTTAATATACTGATTCTTCCTTTGTCTGCCCCATCAATGCTCTGTACTAGTGCGACACCCACCGCGTGAAAAGCTTACTGTAGATCTTTGTACGTCCAATTAATTCTATAGTAACTTCTGCGAAATCATTAACGACACTTACCTAAATATTTTCGACATCCCACAAGAATTTTTGCCTAGTAAAATTAACCATAAAATTAAAGTCATAACAATAATTTCAAATAATCTCTTACTGGAAAAGTTTCCTAGATACATAAAAACATTGAAGTAAATGCTTTTTATATATAATAAAAACATTCTCTAATTGAAAAATGTACTTCTGCGTTGATAACTAACTTCAGAAAACAGAAGAAATCAAAATAAAGTGGAGAAAACTTGAGGAAAAACTAGTCGAACAAACATAATGGGTTCCATGGCAGTGAGAAGTACCGAGATATTTGCTATTCATTGTCTTCTGAAGCGTGGTCTATATCACATTAGCACAAAAAATCTTCTGTTTGTTGACACTCTTCGACACGAGTAATTTTCTGTGGGTTCTTAAATTATTTCGAATCAAGTCAATGATGGAATTGTTCACACCACTCTGATATTAAAGCACTTTTGTTGTTGTCCGATTGTAATTGTAGGTTTTTAACCAATATTTTGTGCGTACCGTATTCAGCACTCTTAGTACTGATTTACATAAATTCACCACTTTTACACCTAAGTAGACGTAGAATACACACATATTTCTCATAGTGATTTCTTCTAATTGCTAAATATATTGCTCTTAAAATACTTTTTATAAGATATCACACCATGTTTTTACCCATTTTACCTTATCAATTTTTAGATGGCTAGCTGTCCTTCTGATCCTGGTCCACTGGTTGGACCTACTCGTGTTTGGTCTATTGTCGAACTCTTGAGCATCAATTCACTATCTATTTTATTACAGTCTATATTCATGCTGGTAAGCAATATCTTTTTATTAATGTATATTACAAAGTAAATCGTAGGATTGATGGTACTTAAATATTTTATGTTTAAAAAATTCAAAAGTTAGTATCAAATACAAGTATATAGGGAATTCATCAACTGCATGGCTGGAAGTCAAATTTTGCGTTCACTCTTCTACAAATAATGGCTGCGCTCAGTTTTTTATTCTATGTGGGGACATTGATTTCTTTTATACAGTCTATTTTCTTATTCGAATCCTATTCAATACAAAGAGTGAGTTATTTTTAAGCCAGAAAATTCCAAACTATTTAAAATGCCACAACCTTTAAGCATTTTTAGATTCTTGGATCTCACTACCAAGCTTGTTTTGTCTGTTACGTTCTTACGAATTTTTTTTTGATTATTCATCGCCTTCTGTATACTATTATTCCTCTAAAAGCACCCAAAATTCTTTCAATCTCTATTCTCAAAGTAAGTGTTATATATAGCACAAAGTGTTGGTCCGTATTTCAATAATAGTGTTTTTTGTTTAGAGCATGATTGGAGCAGTAATCATTTATTATTTTTGCTATATGGTATTCGCTCTCTCTCCACTTGCAGCTGTTTACTTTTGTCCAATAACGATCCGGCGCGAACGTGGTGCAGAATTTCCCTACAGCGATGTCTTGAAGTGGTAAGAACCTATCTGTTATTTTAAAAATCATTATTATATAAGATCTATTATAATTAAAGAGGAATTTTTATAGTCGAATAAGAGGATCTGTATCACGTTACTACCTAACCTGCCTTTTACAATTTTTATGAACACTATTTATTTATATTTGTAAATAGACACAATTAATTAGTATCATTTTAGGATAAACCGTGTTTCTAACTTTACTATCGGAATAACGAATGTGATACTATATTTGATTATGCTCGTCATCTTGTTTCTACGAAGATCATTGAAATTCACTACGAACAGAGAAATTCGCATGACGTTACAGGTACAACTTATATGCCCACATGCAGTATATGATAGGAGATTATGCGTGCCTGAAATTTTAGAAATTTAAATAATTTTTTCTAGGTGCTAGTAATGTCAATTTTGGAGCTGATATTTATACTGTACTGGGAATTCGGAACAGAACTAATTGTTGACGTATTGTGGTCTAAACTAGCGCTGATAAACTCTGATCTATTATATTTTAACGTTTTGGCTTTACCATATTTGATATTCAACAGGTAATAATGTTTCTTAGGCTTAAGCATAGTGAGTTGCATCACCAAGAAGACATAGTATTTATTTTAAAATCGAAGATTTTCATAAAATTCAACAATAACAAAACTACTATGACTAATAATATGCAAAATTATTTGTGGGAGAGTACACTCTCCCATTAATATCCCACCACACTGATTTCTGCTCACACGAAAACAGATGTAGACCAGCATTGATTTTTTGATTTCCATATGTATTGTACCAATTTCACTGTTTTTCCAGAAGAGTTGTTTGCCTTAAAAATTCCATAACCTTATAGAGTAAAACAAATAATGTCTATTGCAACCAACTCTCTCAGCAAAAGTAGTGAGATTGGTATACAGAGAATCAGAAATCCGCTACTAATTCCAGATCTGTTACCATACTTACAGAAACTCTGAAAGTAGTTATAGTTGAAGGACACTCAAGAATTACTTCTCATAGATATATGCCAGCTGATACAGATCCACTGTTGCAATAATTTTTCATGTTATCCAATGTTTTCAGGAGCGTTCAAACGGAACTGAAAACCATGTTTGGTTTGAAGAAAAGACAAGAAAACAACAAGTTCTCCTTGTGCACTAGAACACAACATAAAAGCTCATTAGTCAGAATTTAACTGTCGGGCTCCTCAGTATTATCAAATCTCTAATTCATGAAATCACTAAAATCTCGACATTTTTGAAGCGTGATCTTCCTAACACTAGATACCACTACTATATTGTGCTTTAAAACGTCTTCTAAATAATAAGTATATAAGGTTATCAACCATATAATTGTGTTTAAATTATAGACTTCAAAGGTTGTTCTTAGGCTTTTTCAGAAGTAATATATTATCAAATACAATTATCTACTTCAAACATCACTACGAGTAAAGGTCAAAGTCAAAATTTGCAAAAGACTACAGGTGATCAGGCTGACACAATCCTTTTAGGCATTGATATTTAAATATATGCCGGACAACCCGCTTACATATACTTTTCCTCTCCTTGTACCTTGCATAGGCGTTGAGTAAGAGGCGTACAGTTTTACGTTATAAAACCATCATACTCTGGTGGATGGGGAACATGACTCTCTTCGACGACTACAACGACTTGCTGCTGTTGTTCTACAAACATAGCACACCTATCTGTATCTTCCTCAATGACTAATAGCTTACCTCATCATTTTCAAATCAAGCCGCGAAATGAAGACGTATCGATGGCATCTCCTCCACTACCAGGTTTGAATTTCATAGTCACATCTGAATTTTAAAATTCTGATCTCTTTTTCAAGTAATTCTGGACGGTGAAAAAGTCCTAAAGATTTATTCTTCCGAATAAATTCAATTCCAAATAAACATAATGCATAAGTATTCCGCATAAAGAGACCAAAAGAAGATTGAAGACGATCTGGAGTATATGCTCCATTTCATGGTTTTTGGTTAATTTTTACATCCGATTAAAATTAATGAAACCCACAATTAAAGCACTTCTTCACTAAGTTCTTTCCAGTGCCGATATCAGTGTTTGCAGACTTCTGCTAAATGAGAGATTAATGCTCTATTTATGCGGAAGTTGATGAAGCGCACCAATTTTTATGAAGCTACTGAGTTACGTATTAATTATTGTTTTATAGAGGGATGAAAATACAATTCTTCTTTCTGATTCAGAACCACATAAACTAAAAATCTTAGGTTTGTATTGTCTCGTATTTCTCCGACTTATTCTGTGATTTTCTGAGAATATGAAAGCATAGGAGATGATTCTGAAAGACGAGACGAATTATTGAGAGAATTTGTCCTCCGTGAAGCCAGGAATCCAAGGAAGGACAACTCTTTTCCACAAATTGCTTTTCGGCGAACTATTGTACCTAAACGCATCTGAG
>JAJAVP010000172.1:7315-79703 GCA_020740425.3 Heterorhabditis indica
AGATTTTAAGAGTTTAAAAGAAGTGTGAAGAAAGTAAATAGATTATTTTATTCTACTTCTAGTTCTTTACGGAAGATTTCTCTAGTTTATAATAAATTAACGAAAATGTTAATAAGCTAGCCTGTTCTCTTTAAAGAATTTTTTTTGTCTTTTGCTTCTTTAACGTTCTTTATATCTTCGTCCAGCTACATGTACTTTCCCAGCAATGCGTAAAAATGAAATGCAGTGAAAACGATATCTCAGGTAGATGTAACACTTTCCCACGTTTGGCTGCTGCTTAACGGTATATTATCTATGCTTTTCTCATTGCTCAATGACACTTGAGTCTATGGTTCCCACCATGTTTGCTTAGTGACTGTGTCTTATCACAGATTTCTAAGAAGCTAAAAGGTTACTATTTCAAAAGGCCTCGTGAAATATACCTATTGAGGCTGCACTTAAATTACCTACGCTTAATTAATGAGAAAATTTACACTACCACTTTCATATATTTATATAATCTATTATGAAAATAATTAATGTAGGAGATTTTCTATAAGTTTATGAATTTTAAGTGTGTAATTAGTCTTCTGGAAAAAAAGATTAAAAACTGTTATTCTCACTTAGAAATCTTCATTAATAAGTATTGTGACTAGCTCCACATAAATATTGAGCAAACAATGAAAGTTTCGAATGAGACTTTTGGAAAGTACAAATTCAGAGCTTTCAATGAGACAATTCCAGATCTTGAAGAAAGAAATGGTTAACTTAGTATCAGAAAGTCCTATTAAACGTATCAATGTAATCTATCAACACAATTCTAAAACAAGACATATTTTTGGAATGTATAATAATTGGTTAGATAGAGCATTCCATACTTGAGGAAACCATTGATAAGTATAGCTAATTAAGCAGAATTTGTCTAAAATCAACAACTCAAATAATCAACAATATTATAGAAAACAAAGTTTTTGAAAATCACGCTGAAAACTATTTGAGCATTATGAGATAACGCAATCTTCATCAGCAAGATGGGAAATAGGCAAGAGCATATCACACGAGCAGAAAGTACGGTACTGCTTTGACTATTGTGGTAATGTCATACACAACAATTAACTGCCTAGACAGTAATAAACCCGATACAGAAACGACTGGAAAACATGACTAGAAATTATGGTGGCTTTAAATAATTATTCAAGTCCCGGAAAATCGATTATTCGCCACTTTTCCTGCACCTGAAAAAGCTGAAATTTTAAAATGATTTCATTCTTCTTAAACTTTATATTTCTAGAACATTAGTTCACACTGTGTATTTGTAAAGATGTCTACATTGAAAGTATATATTGACTTGAAAAATGGAAACTACTTTTGTCACACATTTAAGGATTATTTAACAAATTATACAATAGAAGAATAAAAAAGTATAAATAGCACAATGTATTAAATCGTATACCTTATAAGATGGATACAGTCCCGTTTTGCCTGTCCGTCTATTGTTTCCCTTTGAATATCCATCCCAATGGTTGCCCGCTATTCCGACAACATCTCCCACACGCAACTCAATCTCATTTTGATTTTCTGGTTCGTGATTCTCTATTGCAACTTGCTCATGTGCTGAAAATTTTAGGTTAAGACAAGATTATGAAAATCGTAGTAAATTTTGCTATTAGCATTATTGAAAAAATAATAAAAGTGGTTCAAAAACTTGGTAGAACCAAAATAATTTGAGAGTGGAGTATTCTCACCATATTGACCTCCAAAATAGTATAGGTCATCTAAAGAGTGGAACTTTTCTCCTGCATCACCTTGAAGAACTTGCATAAGTTCGAATCCCATACGGCAAACCTATAAATAAATATCAATTGATAGATTTATACATAAAGACAGGCGAAAACAAGTGAAATATGTTCTTCAAATAGAAAGATTTATGAAAATGTGAAAGGAACTGTGGAATAGTAGAAAGCAACGATAGACAATTTATGATGAAGGTATAGGGAAAAATTAGTTAGAATAAAACTGACTTGGCTAGAAAAGGTACACACTAAATAATCACACTGGCTGAGCAATCTGATATCGGTGATCACTCCATACAGACTGCTATCTGAATATCGATATCGGATCTGGGCAGTATCTGCGATTTTCGTGTCTCCGTAGACTTCGTAGTGGGGATATCTTAATTTAACAATTTGTTATATTTCTCATTGATGCTGCTATTTGATCTTGAAGTTCTACTAAAACCAATATTGATATATAATTAAGAAATAAAAATAAATATAGCAACAATAGCTAATACGGAGATTTCTCAAAATCAAGTTATTTATAATAGGAGTTAACAAAATTTTCTTTCTTATGAATTAAACAAATATTTAGTTTACATATTATTTATAGCATTTCATTAGTTTTAAGGTCCATATTGTTATGACAACTAGAGAAATCTTCCGTAAAGAACTAGAAGTAGAATAAAATAATCTATTTACTTTCTTCACACTTCTTTTAAACTCTTAAAATCTTTAGATTGATGTAACATTTCCACATAAACGTAATTTGCACTTTTGTAATTGCTCTATTAAATTTTCAACGATCTAATAATAGTAGTAGGTTTTTGCTAACCTATTTACTAAAAGCCAGATATTAGATCCCAAAAGGATAACTTAAAACTACCCACCTATCATGGATCTATCTAGAAATAATTACCTAACGCTATTCTATTGTCTCATCAACGACGAAAGTTATACTTCTTACCTTCATCTTGACAGAAGCCCGTATTCTCTACAAATCACACTAAGAAAACTGCAATAAATGGATGTTTGGTAAGGTGGTTATTAGACTCACTATCAATATTAGGAAATGTTCTTTTTAAGCATTTTATCCTTATATAAAGGTGTTCTCATTAGGCTTTTCATATTTTGTAGGCATTAGTTGCTTTTACTAGCTGCATTTCTCCGATTGTGTTTACGTACTCTTAATATTCATACGCATCAACCTTGTTAAAGTATTAAAATCGACGTTAAAATTAAAAGGATAAGCCCATAATTCTTTTACGAGATGGTTGCTCTGCCACTATTCGCATTCTCATCTTTACTTTAGTCAAAGATCAACGGAAGTATTTGCTTACAAAACATATCAATTAAGAGCTACCATCCACTTAATGACTTTGATGAACGAACATCAGCACGTTTTATTAGGCTTATCATCAATACGAAGGCTTAAAAAGATTATAGGATAAAGAAATAAGATTACCGTTATCAGGTCGCTTTTATAGTAGAAAATCAAATATATCCCAATGAACTGCGAATAGCTAAGTGACGAACACAGTAGAATACAAGTGCATCCAACCAACGCAAACGGAGTTCACAATGGGGTCATGCCGCATCTCAGAATCTTCATATTAATGTCAATAGAAATATTTTTCGCGATATTCGGATACTTTTTTTACTGTTTTTACGAATTGCTAAATGCAATTATATTTTTAACATGATTATTATGTGTTCAAATATCATCGTTTGATATAAAATGTATTCTGTTAAGAGCTTATAATATCCCTAAAATATCCTAGTATATTTATATTAAATATTTTTCTAGTATGTGGTTTTTTGTTTCTTAACTTACATTTCTACAAAAGGTTTCTAAATTTTTTCTGAAGTCGAATCAATTCTACTCACTTTTGTTTAGCCTCGGGAATTACGGATGGATCGTCGGTAGCAACGTACACTCTTCTAGTGATGTTATTTCCCCGTTTTCTTTCTTGAACCTGTTGTACAACTTAGATTAGAACTGATTCGAATACAATGCAGTCACATATCTTTACTTTGAACCATATTTCAGTCCACTGCATGTATTCATCAATTGAATGGAAATCAGCTTCAGTTCCAACTTTATCTGTTCGACGAACTTGAAGGCCAACAACTGGTCCTAAAATTAGAAACAATGCTTTATCTTTAATTGAAAGATTTAATCAAATGTTTAAAAAAAACCTTTTGAAAATGGAATATTCGCAGCTACTGAATTGAATTCGGCTTCTAAATGTTCGTTACTCCTCATCAAATACCATATGAACTAAAATAAATATATAAAAAACAATTAGTATATGTTCTGTAATTATAGAGATAAATAATTTCACATTTCGGGCAGGAATAAATAAAGTAGATAATACACTGTATTCGATAAGACGTCCAAGGCAGTTTCAATCATTGCTCACTCGTTAGAATAAGCACATTTTCTGCTATGTATCTCTTTAATCACCTGACTGATGAAAAAAACTGGCGGATTTGAGTGCATCTTCATGAGTTCATTGGATAGTGAGGACGGGAAAGAGAGGGGAAGGAAACGTGGCCTGTAAAGTAAGTACAACGGAAACTTAATAGTTTTAAATTTAATAAAATAAATGTTAGAAAAAAATAAATGGTATTTCATTGGAAGGCGGAACTATTATTTTGAAGTGCAAATGAAGTGAAGCTTACTTATTAGGCAATCCATCCACAATTCCAAGACTAACGACCCGAGCTGTGGAATCCATAGAAAAGACAGATGGATGTGTGGACTTAAAATGATTTCACGTTTATGACAATTCCACCATAAATCTTGCTTAAATGAGACCAATGTTACATAAGATATATATCTATATATATTATAAATCAAAGAGCTTACGATACTACATCTAATTGTCTGGTTAGTATGTAGCTAATTTAAGAGATAAAATAGGAAAAAAATGTAGAAAATATTTAAACAAACTATGAAATAGCATAGAAAAATTTTGAACATTTTAATTGATATTTAGTTTGCTTGTTTTACCACTTATTGTATGATATAGGAAAATATTTTAAAATATTTAAAAACTATATTTAGTAGGATTGCCGTACAAAATTAGATTAGAGGAAAGATTGGTAATTAGGATTAAGAATTTATAATTAAGTTATTTTAAGTAAACAGAACTTACCCCAACTGCATCCTCAAATCTACACTTTGTAATTGGAAGAAACGCTCCAGACCAACCCTTTTGGGAATATCTAAGGTTACAACTATTAGGTGCCAAGCAATCCTACTGTAAATCTGTGTTACCATAATAAAATAATTGTGAGACCCTATAGTTTCATATGCACATATTTGCATATGGCTTCCTATTAATTTGGTAAGAAAACGAGATGACCGCTTTGTAGTCGGAGTCCACTTAGAACCTAATCATACCTCCAATGAAGCCCATTGTTGTTTAGAACCATCATTCTCTGTGTTCCAAATGCCGTTATAAAACAATAGGCAACATGATGCATCTGACATCCAAATCCACATTCTTTGTCCAGGTTGCAAATTAATGTCCTAAGAAAATGTCTTCTGTTTAAATTTTACACGTGTTTAATATTTGAGCCTTTTTAATAATTTATTTTTTATAAATTAAGACTTTGAAAACACAGTCACATCCAGGTGCATGTATTCTGGCTTTTCTTTCTTTGACTTTTCCTATCTATTTATGTTCTAATTATTCCGATACTAACCTTGCTTTTGAACATTCAGTAGGGTTTTGAATTTCTTGTATTTTATTTTGAATGGTATCAGTTAACTTCTGAAGAGATTTTTTTCGCCACTGAGCTGCATTATCAACATCTGATAGGTTTGAAGCAGTAGCAAGAAGGGAAAGCAGCTTAATAAATGTAATCATTAAGGAAATTTAGATTCAATCTTAAAACCCAGCTTTCCCTTTGGAAACAAAATATTCACAAGTTTGCTTAATTAATTTAACATATAAAACCCAGAAATGTTACATATTGAAATATTAAAACCACCTGATTTTCTGTGTGATTCACAAAAGCATTGTGTTGCTTGCGAAGTGGACCCAGTTGTTTATGCAAATAGTAAAAAATCTAAACCGAATTTTGAGTCCATATGTAGGTAATTTTTGCATTAAACATTTTAGTTAGTTTAAAAATACAGTTGAAGAGAACAGAAATTAAAAGTAATATTACTGAGATTATTAAGGAAAATGGTATTTCACCTCCCAAATGCGACTTTCCAACCCTCTCCTAGCAATTTCGTGCTCCATAGAAAATAGATCAGAATTGTTGTTTTGTTCATCACTTTGTTTAGACTTTTCTATTATTGTGTGGTGTTTATAGGCTTCGTTGCTTATATTCAGCTTATCTATTATTTTATAATTCCTAAAATGTAATTTTAGCTTTCTTATAAATTTACTTTACATCTAATCTATATTTTATGCTCACCTATCTTTATTCATCTTCTCCCCTTTAGTTTTCATAGAATAATCTTTCCTCCCAGCTTCAATAATACTCCGTAGTTCCTCATTTTCTTTCCTTATTTTCTTTAAACTTATAATTGCTTCTCCTAATTCTGTGATTAATTGGCCATCTTCGCGAGTAACTATAATAGTAAATAGGAGGGCGAAGTTTTTTATGTCGCTATCTTTATTTCTTAATTTCTCATAACTACTAACCTGTAACAAATTTGCTCATATTTTATTTTGTCTCATAATAATTTTCTTTAACTATTTCCTTCTGCTTTGCTAGTCGATTTATTAGTATAGAAGCGTCTCCCCTCTATGTAATCGCCATTTTATCAGTTCTAGATAACCATCACAGGTTTATTTATCTGGATGCATTTGCCGTATGCACAAGCACAAAACTAAATATTTTCTGAACTATTTCAATTCGAAGGATAGAATTTGTCGCGATCATTCTGGTGCTCAAAGAAGGAACTCACAGTCCTTAACAAACAATAAAAGGACAATAATCTTCCTTCATTATATATATTACAGCAAAGATAATCTCATAAAATATAGTTACTCTTATAGCATAATGCCTATTGACATCTGTCCTGAATCAATTTGACTCCTAATAAGGGCAATTGTCTCCAGCGTGGAATGACAGGTGCACGAAGGAAACGGTTTAAAAACCAGGAGCTGTATACTTGAATTACAGATTTGGCTTCTGATTTTTGCGGTCATAAATTTGCCTTAGTCCTTATAAGAATTTTGCTTAACTGATGCCAAATACTAACCTTTGCTCTGCAAACCGAATAACTGAGTTGATAAGTAGATCAACATCATAACCCATAGAGCGATGGCCACTAGGGCCGCGCTCTTCATAGTCCACATACACAATTTAACTGAAAATATTTGTAAAAAGGTTTATAGGAACAAAGATTGAAATTATAACATAATATTGCACTGGCACATGTATTTATATATTATCACGTAGGAATGTATCAACGATGGTTAAAATTTCATTAGTTATTAAGTATTTTTAGTTTTTACCGCAAATAGTTTAGAATTCCTAGTGTCATTATTGGATATTTTAACTGGGAAAAGTAACTCAAAAGCCCGTCAAATAAACAATCGACATTACGCCAATACATATGTAATGATGAAAGACTTTAATCATGGAAAAGCTAATTATGCTTAAAATTAAATATAGGAAGAAGAAATAAACTAGACTCCAAAGAGAATTAAAACAATGAGAGAAAGAGAATAAGATCGATTCCAGGCAACGTTTCTGTCGAAAACACTACTTTCGCACGTAGGGTGAGCCTGCGGATGCGATATCAAGTGTGAACCATCAAATTTACATTGGAATATATATATATATATATTCCCACTGAATATTAAATCAACATCGATATATAACGGTTCCCACATAGTATCTCGTTTTTCATGCTAGGTCCAAAGAAATACCAATTGGTCTAGGATTATCAAAAATATTAAATATCACATTTAATATAATCTATACGGCAATATTTGTAGTAATATTATTTGAATATAATATTGCCTCTGCTGCATCTATTTCGAAAAAAAAAGTGTGCGCATAGGTTGGAAACCAACGTTAACATAAAGTAATGCTGGAGCAAAACATTAAAATCCAATTGGTATTTCAGTCATCTTCAGAAATTGCAGATATCCAAAATTATGGATTCATCGGGCTCATATGATGGTTGAGTGAATAATTTTGAAAGGCTTCAAGCCAAAGGACGAGGTAGTACGGCGAGTAGAGGACGCAGACAGACAGGCAATCAATGCTCGGCAAATGCCGAAGATAAACCACACATGTAATATAAGCTACACAACGAAACTGATTAGTGCCGAAATATACCCAGAAATTCTCTTATCCAAGTCTTACAGTAACTAATAAGTACTTTCTTTCATTTCATTTTTTTCAAATGTGTCCATGCCAGGCTTCTCTCCTATAGTCCACTTCCTTTTTAAAATACAACTTAAATTATCTCTTAAATTAAATAAATCTTTCCTATTTCCTTTTTAGATTCATTGCAAAAAACATTTCACTATGAAATATGTTCTGCTGTTTCTGAAAAATCTATCTATATTAAAGTAGCCAGCTTTTAGTTCGCCATAATTGTTAAATCTAGCAGAAACAAAACAGTAGCTTTATTAAATCTTAGATATTTCCAGAAATATTTTTAAACTGCAGCTACTCAGCGAGTTTCACTAATTCATCTTTTACTCAACATATAAAGACTACTTGGAGCCTTTAGTTCATTTCAGTGAACAATATTAGTCTACCCAACTATAGTTGTTTTGAAGCTAATTTAAACATAAGGAGATATTGATTTTCTGTCTGCTTGAGTATCAACGATAAATTAGGGGAATAAGAGAACATACACAGCGAGTTGGAGAGAAGAAAAGATAACTAGACTGAATGACAGAGAAAGCGAGTGTCAGCCATCTGTTCCACTTTCGACAGACGGCAGCTAATCTGTTGCACATCCTATCTTGTTCAATATTATTCAATGTATAACCAAGTCCTCTAATTTCAATGCCATTATGAATAAGCTTTATAATATTATAACAGGGATAATAATAAGTGTCACTGTCATGACAAGGCCTTTCTGTCGCCTAAACTTCTGCTTGTTAGCATTGGTAGCTTCATAGCACTAATTACGTTCCATTATTATACTAAGTATGTTTTAAATGAAGCGTGTTCTTAAGCCGATATAATTTGCTTGAACGTGGAATTTAGTAGAAGCAATTATGAGATAATCAAATATCTTCTAGATTTACTTACATTAGGCTTAGAAGAAAAAAGGTATTTTGGGAAATTTCAGTTATTTAATTTTATAAGTGAAAACAAATAATAGATAATTAAACGCCACCTTTTAGATGTTAAGGAATCTCGTATTTGTGAAGTTTCAGTCAGCAAAACCACACAATTACGCTTGATAGTCGTTTTGAATAGCATGCATTCTCGCCTTACCTAATTTTTCGGATGCATCCCGGGATAATTAGTCTCGCTTTTAGTGGTGCAAACTCTAAGTTGTTCTAACAGTTATCTTATTTTCCTTGTAGTTTTACTATATTCATTAACGGAGATTTAGGAAAATTAATCGTCTTTCGTGATTGCGGATTTCCTCATTTTGGTTGTTTAAACTAGTTTTCGTCATTTCCGCGATTTATTTCGGATTTATTATGACGTAATAACTATAAAAACTAATGCATCAAATAAATTGGAAACTTTTCAAAAATACAAAATCTATCTCAATCTAGTGTGTACATAGTAAAAATAAAATCGCCTTTGAGAGTATTCTTCAACTATTGTGACTTTAATTTACAGTTGACCAAAATAATTTTCAAAAAAAACTTCATAATTACCATAATGAGATTTTGAGTGAGAGTGGTCGACGCTACTACTAAATTATTCATGGCCATGGGAGAGATTACTAGATCATATGCTGACCTGAGTATTTGTAGTTCCCCATGATTATATGAAATTCATGCGAATTATAGGAATTATAGTTTTTAGAATGTATTTAATAAAATGAAAATACACGGGAAAAAAGCAGAGATGTAACATTTGCAGGGTACTAAAAGATCACGATGACATTCGGAACAAGGATAGCAGGAGAAAAGGAGTAGATCACAGCTCTATGTTAACACCAATCACGCAAAAGTCTGCCGAGGTGGAATCAATGATTGGAAGCGCACGATTCATACTGTGAACTGGATGTGAGGGGTGGGGGCGATTAAATATCCAACAGGGCAAACCCTGTTAGGATTCAATAAATGCTGAAACTAACACTTGACTGAAATCTTCTGTTTCAAAATCTTTATTCATGTCTTACCGTTCCGCTTTATAAACAGTGATTTGATTAATCTCTATTTTGGTTTCTGATTAGAAGGTGAGACCTAAGCTAGATTAATTAGTTATTACCATATTTTATTTTAGAGAATTAAAGGATAGAAGTCTAAATTTTCTAATTAGTGCGGAGATTTATAATTAAAGTCACGAAACATGACAATTTTGACTTATAAACTCTTCATGAACTCCTTTAAACATGCTTGTTATTTTGCAGGAAACTTTTAATGGTTCATATAGTGATTCATGCAAACTTATACAAATGATACACCTCAATAAGGGGAATATGAAGATACAGGATGAAGATTAAATTTAAAAAGATTAAACAGGTTAAATTCCATATAGTCTAGCAAATGATAAATATATAATGCTTTTACTTTGTTTCTACTGTTAAATGTGCATCAAATCATGTATTCTCAAGTAAGTCACACAAATAAAATACGTAATCTATGTCTCATATAAATAATATTGTAGAATAATAGTGACTTCATGTTTACGTATTTATATCACATCAATCTGAATGACATCTTAGTATTAAAACTAATAAAATTATGTTTCTAAAGCCAAGCTCCTACCCAACCACGCCAATATACTTACGAAAATATAATACAAAATAAGTATACGTAAATTACAGCTACAAAATAAAGAATGATTTAAGCATAACCTTCAAAAAATATTTAGTTATATTTTGAAAAATTGGAGAGTATACGCTTAGACATAGAACTGTACTGTATTATCTATGCCTCGACTAAAGTAGATGCAATTTACTGCGCATGTATTCAGAAAATATCTATTACAAGTATACTTCGACTTATGTTAATTCAAAAGTATATACGGGAACAATCCTATCATAAAATGACGGTATTCCGTAATCAATGCAACGAGCAAAATGTCCTTTGGAAGCACTACTAAGCAGTTCTAATCAACATATCAGTACAAATGACGAACTTATGCATATTTTATGGTCGAAACTAGAAGTACAATTTATTTCAAATTTGTCAAGAGTTTTTTTAAATCATAAACGCTGCTTCCTCTAAAAAGTTTGTTTTACAGAAATAACGCATTCTTTTCTTGAGATGCTGAAGCTATTAGTATAGAGAAAAGTTAGACGCAGTTGAAAATATAGAGAAAAATAACCGGAAATAGAATAAAAAATAATTATATATAGTGGAAATATGGTTTGCCCTCCATCATATTGAATATTTCATCTCACTAATCTCCAGCTTTCAACAAATGCAGGAAATTAGAGGCAGTTTTATCCACCACAATTCTCAGTATTATATAAGGGAAGCTAAACGATATTAAAAAATCAAAAGTGGCACCCATTATTCCGAAAGAATTTTTAGAAATGTAATATTTGGCTTAAGAAAATTTAATATGGGACGGATGTGTACCAATAAGTAAAAATAAAAATAACAGAAGATAAATTGAAAAATTCGCATGTTTATTGATTTGATTCCGGACAAGGGATCCTTCTTTCTTTCAAAGATGATGATGATGAATCGGCTCTTGACCCTCTGTGGGTGAGCAGCATATGGTGAATTCAGCACAATAACAATAGGTGAATTATAAGCCATGAATTTATTCGGCAATTATTTACTAGCGAAACAATTTTCTATGAGAAAAAACCATAAAATATTCAAACTTTAAAAACTATGATTATTTTGATTAGTACATGAGGAAAGAAAAAAGCGTTCCTGGTAGCTTAAATATCTGGCTTTCCTCTAGTTCACTAGCATAGGAAAGATACAAATATTGATTTTCGTAATCTTTATTTATTCCCATTTTCACTGCTCTAGTAACTGTGATTTTCGTTTATAGAAGGCCTAGTTGCTAATAAAAACTATCACGATTTTCATGGGTGGCACTCTTACTACTAAACACTTTCAAAGTCAAGTTCACCTAACTTTGATTAGCTGTAAAAACAGTGCTACTACTTTCTTACATTGTTGTTCTTTCCAAGAAGTAAAACGGTAATAAACAAGAAAGTTAGGATATTCTCTCTGATGCGATTGGTAATTATGAATCTCTGTGGATAGTAATAGCTAATTCTGAAGCACTTCAAAGTGAAAAATAGTAGTAATATCGAATCCATAAAAATCGTGATAGTTCTAAGTAATAGTCAGGTTTTTTCACTAACTAAAGTCATTCCCAGCCATTATAGTAGTGAAAAACTGGAATAAATTAGATAGAATCTATGTTTTTTTTTAAATTCAGCTTATCTATATTGAAATGCTAATTACAAACCACAATAGATACTCATTACACAGCAGTAAAAACAAAGCAAAGTTTATGTTTCCAGTAAATGCTGAATGAAGTTATGCAGTAACGACTAATATTTAAAGATAAATTAAACTGTAATTTGAAAAGTAGGAGTTTACATAATAGCCAAGAGAGATATCACTCCAGCCACGATAACTAAAACAGACCTGCCGATCGATCCATTACAAAATTCATAGTTACACGTATGACATTGACCGACTCCTCCCTGCTGCTGACAATTTGCCTGAAAAATAACAAATTCATATTATCTACTTCTTATTACAAAGCCTTTCTGCTTATAATGTTTATTTACTTCATTTTAAGAGTTAAATCAAACTTTTAATCCCATCGCTTCCATTATTTTTTTCATAAATATTCGCAGAATTTAATCCCTAACCTGGAGAGTCTGGCAGGCAACGGCTGGATTACCAGGGTCATTACATCCTTTATAAATTTGTTCAGCTGAATACAAATATAAAATGAGAAGATTGGCAAAATAGTCAAAAAAATGGAAGAAAATAATAAAATAAAGTGATAAGTAGTAATTCAAGAAAAATTAAAAGTCAGTGTAACAGTATTAAATTTATGCAAAACTTTTAATAATATAATATATAATTCAATCATCAAAATGTTTGTCTTCGCCTCCTATGAACTTATTCAACTCCCAACTGTTCACAAGTTCTCCTTGCGTTCACAATAGATTTTCATTCATTAATATTTTTAAAACATTTATCCACACTGTGTTCTAGAGTTTTGTATTTCACTGACACCGAAATCACTAGCTTTAAAATATCGAAACCAATATTTGTAAGTTTTATGGGAAACAACATCTTCCCCATGAACAGAATTGTATACTTTAGTATCATTTTTTGTTTATTATTAAATTGTGGTATATGACTTTTAACTCCAGTACCAACTTTTTAGACATTCAATAAAGAATTTATTTAAACTATAAATAATTATGCAAGGGTATTGAAAAAAGAGACTAAAACTTTTGCATAAACCTAATACATCTTAAAATACGTACATTAAAAATATAAAATAAATACCCACATCCTCTAATCTTGCAAACAAACTTCATGCATTGCATGATGTTACCAGGACACTGCTGGACAAAAATACCCTGTATAGTGTTCATAACATTGCACTGGAGAGCATCTGAAAATAGTCAATCATGAATCCCATTATTAGGCAGGACACCAGCAACTTCTTCAGTTAACTTCTTACTTCTATGAAATAACATTATACAACCAACACCAAGATGAAGTTATGCATTTCCCATTTTTCATAAACTTGGATTATGAGTTAAACATATGATTTATAAGAATTGGTGAATAATAGAAAATTACTAGACAATCATAATAAGCAAACGTTTTATTTTATCAATAGAATAGCAGGGATCATTATCCTCTCCTACCTGATTGGCCAAGAAGTAAAGTAAAAAGCAGGTAAATAGTGGGTCGCCACATCATGGTGAGCTTAGTGTACTGTGATCGCCCTTAAAGAAGCGGTTGGCCAGCAACAGAGTAGACATGTTTGGTGATGGAATAATAGATGAATAGGTTACGACTTAACGGCGGAACATATTGCGTGGTTGCTAAGCAAAAATATATGGACCTTAAGACCTACTATACGTTTCTGAAAGAATATGCAAAATAAGTAATGATGGATATGGTAAATTCGCATTTATACAAAATATATCTCTGAACTAATTGCTATATCACATATATTCAATGCATTACACTGAACTAGAGCCTTAGCAAACAAGTATGGAAAATATATATATTGCTTCCTCTCTATTTTGGCTTTTACTCTAACTTCCTAATGCTCAATCATCAAACATTGTTACTTTAGTATATAGTCTAGACATGCATAAACCTTTTCCTAAATGAGCTCTTATATTTATCTTTCGTTTATATAGTGGGAAAATCATACATACTAAATCTAATTCCAGAAAACGTTTAATAGTCTTCTATTGAACCGCTTTTCAGACAATTAAATATTTTAACTTCAGCGTGGGTCATATGTAAAAAAAATATGAAGCATCTCAATATTGCCAAATTTATTTCTGCCAAACAAAATCTAAGTAATAACTATACAATTCACCATATTTTTATAGGGATATTAAGAATAATAGACGCTAAATACTCTTGGCTACTTTTTATCTAGTATAAGTAAAAGAAATACTATCTTCTAACACAAATGGGAAAAGCTGCTATTGTTTAGAATCTACCATTCACTAGTAACCACACACCTATTGCGATTGCTGCCTATATTGGTGATTGTTGTTATATACCATAATGTCAAAACTTAAATAACCGATCTATAGTAAACTTCTCTTTATTCTGTAGTTGTAGAATCTCGAATAAATTTTTGAATCAAAGATCGAACAAGTTCCTAAGAAAATTAATATTTCTAATATTATATTATTATGCTGTATTACTGTAAACTCTTTTCCGACAGAAACTAGTGGTGCGTTACGGTACACTTGTTATATGCTAATTATTCCCAATTCCTTGGTTGTTCCGATAAATGATGGTTTCAAACATTCGTCTATTGTTAATTGATGTTCCAATCTCTTCGTTGCTTTGAACTCTTTGTTTCAATTGTATAGGATTTAGGAATAATATATCCATATAAAATACATTTTAGATTCAGTTGTAAACATGGAAATTACTGATTTTCATTGTCGAAAAATATAATTGTAGTTGTTATGGTTACTGTGGCTGAAGAATCCCCATTTGCTGCCGTTGTAGACGACGGACTCTTATCTTCTATATGTTCATATTGCTTTTCATGGAGTCTTGAAATGGACCAGCCCCTAAAAAGGTGTATTAAATGCAAGGTCATGCACTACTGTGGAGCTGAATGTCAGAAAAGCGATTGGTTAGACCACAAGGTTAGTAATTCATGTTCTGAAAAATGTTATTTTGATAATAAGCATTTCCATGTAGTTCTAAAATGTTTAGAATGAGTGTGCACGTCTAGCTGCCACAGGATGTATGAGTGTACCACCTCGTCCTGTACGTTTAATTTCAAGAATGATTATAAAACTTGCCCGAGAGTCCTCGTTAAGCGAGAAGAGTAAGGCATTTAATGGCCGTACAGTTGGAGATATGATAGATAGTGAGGACTAATTTTATATGGTGTAATATTATAAAACTTAAATATCCAAATTAAGCAATGACGGGAAAGCTTCGTCATGGAATTTAAGTTTTTTTTATAGATTCACAATTTATCGAGAAGGATCCTGATCAGATTGTTATAATAGAAAGTATTTCCAAAGCTATCTCACTTTTTCTAGAAAAGGATTTAATTCCGCCACCAGCTGCACTTATTTCAATTTATGGCATGGTAATTATATTTATTTTCTTAAAATGTTTCGACATCAAATATTGCAAGTTATTCTTCAAGAATTATCCAATACTGTGTGAATTAAATCACTACACTTTTTTGTTTCAATTTATATGAATCCGATTTGAAATGGAACATTTTATTAACTAAAATTGGATATCAAGTTTATTTTCAGTATATTACGAACTCTTTTGCTATCTATGATCGCAATCATCTAAGGAAGATAGGAGTAGGTTTATATGTTGGGTGAGTATTTCTTTGACGTTGGTAGGTTAATTTCTATACAAGAGTACTACTGGTATGATGTTATCTATCGATCTATATCTGTTTATATATTGCATAAATTCATTATATGCATGTTTTCAAAGGCTGATATATCAATATATGAATGTACCTTATCCAGACTGTCCATTCACGAACATAGCTGCACTCCAGATGCTTACATAGTATACGATGGGCGGAAGGCTTTAATGAGAACTGCGAACGTAGATGTTGCATACAGTACAGAGGTTCGTTACAGCTATGTCTAAAAATGACTGAAAGCGCTAATACGCGTATCTTATGGCTACAAGAGGTCAATCATGGTATTAATGTTCTAACAAACTACTAGATCAGCCTCCATTGGATTCAGGTCACAACTACTATGGAGTGGTAGGTCAACTAGATCGTGGGGTTTAATGTAGTGTATTTCGGGAGAAGAGAAACGACAAGAGCGTGCGAGTCTGTGCTCTGTCAGAAAACGATTGAAAACTGGAATAAACAAAGGAAAGAGGAGCGAGCCATTTATTTGCTGTCAATAGATTGTACTAATTTGTCATTGTTCTGTTTCATCTACAGATGTTTTTGATTATAGTTAACGGTGTCGTATATCCACATGATGCAAACAACTCCAAAACGGCGTCAACAGTTGAAGAAACAATATTATTTTGACTGTATGTGTAATGGTTGCTGTAATCGTGGAAGGGTATGTATATATTTAGTTTGGATTAAGCCAGAACTTTTCTTGTTACAGGAATCATTAAAAGTAAATTTTTAGGATATGTTGGCTCGTTCTGTCCGTTCTACTTGTTGTGAAGATGGGATTTGTATGTTTGATCCAAATGACACAGAACTAATTTGCAATAAATGTGGTGGTAAAAGCAAGATGAGCGTAGAGAAGGTATGGTTTTGCTCTTTAGAACCAGATACTACGATTGTAGCGCTAGTAAAAGAATTTCATTAGATATAAGGCTTGTTGTAAGTAATATTAATCATAAACGCTTATTGATTTAACGCTTTAAAAGATTGGATCTTTAGCTAGTGGAAACAATAGTTTGTTCTACATTTGAGACTAAAAATACTGTTAGATGAACGTTTGAGTGATTAATGTTAGTATATTTTAACCAAGAAATTGATAGTATAATGAGATTCTGGAATCTGCAAAATGGTAGATTTGAATGGTGATGATTGCGCTAAGAAACTAGAAGAATCCGTTTAACCTATCTGTATGATCATACATTGATTATAATTTGTGACGACGTGCAACTAATTTTTATGGTTTAGTTATAGTTAGGCCATATTGGATTTTATATCACTTTATATTTAGATGAGATATTTGTAATAAAATCATGGTGGTAACCATGTATTTATTATTCGAAGTAGAAGTCTAGTTATGTCATGGGCAATAACTTTGTAATGTGTCTAAGCTTTATCGGAATATTAATAGTGGTTATGGTTATCATAGTTATTATGTGATATGCACATATTAACCTTTTTTTAGGCGATAGCGCTAAATGAAGAAATAGAACGAAAGATAGATATTATGGACGAAAAGTTAAAAAAACTTTCAGCAGGTATTTGATAATATTTATCCATTTGTTAACATTGGGCGCTAGGAAGCCACTAAAATATTTATTTCAACTTTCGTTTTAGAGGTGGAGATTGTCGATATTTTATCGGAGGCATTAAGGACATATAATCGCTTTGCTAAAGTATGTATCCTATATATTAAAACTTGCTATTATACTATATGAGATACCCTATAATAAATTATGGTTATTATTTTAATAACTAGGTTCTCTCTCCTATGAACATGGCATTGGCCCTTTATGCAAAGTACTTCTTGTTTTATGAGCCAATGAATCGGGGTTTGTTTCCATTTGGTAGACGGTTCGCTCATCTCACTGTTCCAGTTCATAGGTTCGTCAGTTAATAAGTGACAATAAATATATATATTGCATTAAATGTGCTTTCCTGTTTTTCAGTTTTATTTTATTAAATTTAAGTAATTTGGCTAGTGTGACTGTTAATGCTGGTTTTTCAGATGTTACCTTCCTAACGGTTGTCCTGAACTGGCTATGTTTCTTCTTGATGTTCATGTCGCAAGGTTAGATGAACAACAACATGATGCCGATTTCAACCTTATGAACGAGGTTAGATGTTGGCTTTTCTGAAATTCCCAGTATTTGCCAGATTATAGGTCAGAATTCAAAGATGTTGGATTCGCCATCCTACTTGTCTGATTTCTGTAGTATGTGATTATAGGTGAGTCAAATTTTGTATGAAAAACGCTAGTCTATTATTTTCAGTTGTTCCAAATTAATTAATCCTAATGGCATAAATTTAATTATCCGTGTTACTAGTTAACTTACTTTTAACTACTTAGTGGTAGAAGAGGCAAAGGAAACAATTATAAAAACTCCTTTTATAGTAATTATGTTTATTGGAATTCATTTCAAAGTGAAATTGTGACGGAATATATTAGGTCCTAAGTGGTGACGGTTTTTTTCTTTTATCTACTATCGCTGTTACACGCGTATATATATATGATTATTCTTTAGGCCAGACATCAAGCAAATTTAGCATTTGGACCACGCCATGGAAGAGAATTGCGGAAGCCCAAACCCCGGTAAGGTAAATGTTTTCTTTAACAACTTCTGTTTTATAACTTCCATTTTCTGTTTCATCAATGTATTTACGGTATATTATTTATTTTTCTTTTACTATTCTTTCGTAGCTTAAGTTTTAATATTTCTCACGTTTGTTTTTGAACAAGTGAAATCAACAGTGGTATGAGTTCGCTCTTAAATATTTTCTTTAATACGGGAAAGAGTCTGTTATATATAGCTTTATTCTATTTTTATTTTATTTAATGGTTGTATCAAAATATAGTATTACGGTATTACCTGCTGTTTTGTGGATTATATGCAATTTAATTTATTATCTTCAATCAGTTCATTTCCTAGTTATATTATTTTATTTAAGTAGTCCATATTAATATTTAATATTCCGTAATGGTCTTTCATTACTATAATTTATTGAACCGAATATCATGCTGTGAACACATCTAGTATTTAGCACAAATTTATTTATATTTCTTAAATACTACTAGATAGTGATGTATGTTACCACCATATAATCCGCATGTTCGATGATTTCAATGGTTTTGGTAGCATTATTATTTGTATATGCTAACAGGTTATGGTTTTTCTAATTAACGTAGTTATATTTAAATATGCGTAATTGTTATTCATAATCCTGTTTATTATATTTTCATAAAATTATATCGAAACCGATTATGAATACCTTTGATCTATGCTAAACGGGTGCTAGCATTAATTTTTTTTTAATTTTGCCGAGTCTTTATACCACTGATGAAGAGCTCGTATCAAATGAAAAGGATTCTTGGTTTAAATTACGTTTGCACAAAACCATGAAGACTTGTATAGAATTCACTTACACTTGTGATATTAGAGTGGAGACAAGTTTCCACTGCAGGTTTCTTTGGAATTCTATGTAACGTCCTGAGTTGCGATAAATTCAATCGTACTTTTTATAAATAGATATTCCATGTTTTATTTGTATGAGATCGAATCACCAAACCAAAATGACAAGAACAAGTCTAATAAGAGTCATCGTAAAAGTCCAAGTGAACTGAATACAAGAATCACATCGATAAATAATATTAACCGTACTCCCATCATTTAGTGACTCTTTGGAGCTATCACGGATTTCCTACCACTTGAGCAAAAATAATAATTATTAAGTGCCACAAAAACAAAATTAAAGTATGCTATAAACACTTAGTTGGGGGTTGATCTAATGCTGGTGCTTCTGCAATGCTCGAACATAATCAGGACCAGTAAGATATAGCAATAACCAATCTAATTTGTTCCCCAAGTGACAGTAACATAGTAAACACCGTATATCGCTGAATTAGGATCTGGTAATATGCTAACTGGATCAAGAATATACACAAAAGTAAAAAATCACAGACATTCATCGGATTGCTGGGAACGGAATTTTTGGACCCATCCATCTAAATTTAAGAGAAATTGGCCCATGTAACTAATAACAAATGCATCTAAGAGGTATTCTTATATGATTAAAAAAACGGAAAGACAATCAATTATTCTAGATATAAAGAGGTTATCCTCTCAGAAAGTGCAGGCAAGCGCCTCTAACAGCCCAACAAAATTGATTCCAATCACTCTTTCGCCACGTTTCTACGGTGATCTCCTCATCACCTAGTTTCTGGGCAACTCGGATCTCGCTACCAGCATCACCGAAAACTACCATACGCCCCTGTAATAAAATATTTAGGAAGTTAGTCGGAGATAAGCATGTTTATTGTCGCCTGACGACAAAAACGACTAAGAGATGTTTTAAGAGTTCAGTCTTCTCAAATGGATTCATTGGAATTTCAGTCGAATTATGAGTAGGAAAAACAGTAACGTACGTTCTTTTTATTCGATTCAAAGCAATACTCGCCACACCGTCTTGAGTTAAAAGTGAACGTCAAGTCGGAGTCAGTAGCGATCTAAACAAGCAAATCAGTTACACTATCTAGAACGACTTGCAACAAACAAACAACATCACAGCAGTCTTCCGAATAAAATTATTTGTGTAAATAGAATATTCTGAGTTCATATACTGAACAAGGTAGGCTTTCTTTAGAGTCACCTGAAGTAGTGCTGCAATGCTGGTTCCATCACTAAGTTGGAAATCACCAGTTCCGTGGGAAATTAAACCGCTTGCAGATGATGAGGAACCATCTTCTTCTTTCTAAATTCATTATATATATACAAAGAAACTTAGTTTCCTTGTACAAAAAATCTTTTAAATACTATTAAATTTAAGTCAAAGTAGGGGAAGTAGTAACGCTGAATCTATCATAGTACCTGTGCGCTTATGAGCTAAAGCATTTCCTACTATTATTCTTATGAGGCAGACAATGTTCTAAGTCGATGTAATAAATATTGTGAGAAAATGTCAATAGGTCCATGCTAATAGCAAAATTAAATATTATGAAAAGAATTATATGAAATATAATGACCTCTAAATATTCTACTAAACGTTACAGTGATAAAATTCGAGTCTCTCAGTTCAAGTGTCCTGAAATATTTTATTCAGAAGAGTTATTCGTTGATTTCAACAGTGATAAAAGATACATAACAGACGCTCTTTCTCTGTAAGTTAATGAGGTCCTCAAAGGAGTAGCAAAACAGTATCTTGAGCAATTTAGATACAATTTAGTTATAAAAGACAAAATTGAATAGTTAATAGTTAAGAAAAGAATTTAAAAGAAGCGAGCTAAGTAATCCATGAGCTTACCAGAGCTCCATCATTTAGCTTATTAAGGAATAATGAATCCGACAGTGATAGGTCTTCATTTTCTTGAGAACCAAACACTTCCTGAAAATAACCATGATGCTTGAAGTATAAAACCATTTTGTTTAAGAAAATATGACTTAGCTATAGATTTATATTCATTAGTACCCATGCAATTACCTCTGCTGGTGATGCTGACATGCTCGTCGCTTGTTGTATTAATGAAGTGAGAAAGTCATCTTGAGCAGACACTGAAACTATGGCAATGTAATACTGTAATTCATGAAGTATATTTGATTTAAACAGTTATATGGCTAGGACATTTTCATCTATAGATCTATAAACGTTATTTTCCTTATCAGATAGTGCTTAATTCTTTATAGAATTTATAAAAGCAACAGTAATTGTGGAGCATCAAAACTTTTGTTTATGTGAATTTTAATTACAGCAAAAATACTTTAAAAAATACTTGGTTTCGAGTCATAAAATAAATCAGTGTTAAATATATGGAGATGTTTTAACACATTTGACATTCACTACTTCTCCATAATTGTTTAATGAACGTAAATTGATGGAGAATGCCTAAATTTGTTTCTTAGATATTAAAGAAATTATTATATTCTAGAAACTAAACACCATTTAACCCTATGTTCGACTACACAATGCTTCAGCTTATTAATAACATAGAAAGATTATTTTTCTTATAAGGTAAGTTCCAGAAAGCTACTGACGGTATAGAGAAAACAAATGTAGAGAAAACTTAGTCCAACGATAATAACATTAACTTTTCTAAAATTTATCTGCCTTGAAAAATTAAGCCGTTAAAGAAAAATAGTTTATAACATAAATGTAATAAGATTATTTTAAAAATTATGCTTCAGTGTTTAATTTGCTATTCAATGAATTATGTAATAATAATCTAATAATGAAGTATTGGTCAAAAGCTATGAATATAATACATTTATGAATGTACTTCTAATAAGAATTAGGGATATTTGCGTCAAAAGATAGAGGGACTCAATGACTTATTGAAATGTAGAAAATGTACCATTTTCTTAATAATAAAAGTCCCTAAATTACGAACCTAGCTGTTTGGCTAGCGCTTCATTGTATGATAATCGACGGTTACTGCCATCTCCTTTGAAATCCTTTGAAGGGTACCGACCACCACCGGATATAGTGTCCCTATTCTGTTTCCGCCTCTCCTTCATCCCTTCCAGATTAGCACTAGATATGTAATTTTCAGTAGCTATGACGTATGAAGCTTTAAATGATAGCTATGCCAATAGAAATAACGGCAATTGTAGTATGATGGTTACTGATAATAAAAGAAAACCAAAATTTCCAAACAATCAGAAAAATGTTGCAAGATCAAATAAACTAATAAAAGTGCTAAACATTATAAAATAACAGTCAGAACAAAATAAAAGCATTAACGCTAGAAAAAACCAGAATGTATGAAATTAAGTGGGTCAGCAGTTGCAAAAAAAGAAAGAGAGAATTGAGGACACGGGTGATCTACCAATACTTACACATAAGCGCTACAGTTGCTAGTGTGATCGTGTTCCCCGCCTTCATATAGATATATTTTTCCATCATTCGAGTGAAGGGCGTACATTTGAAAGGGACAACGCGTACGCTTCCACGAGTTGCACCTGAGTGAGACCACTCATAAGGAAAATGAACAGATACTTACTAGAAATTCATCCTTCGTAAACTAGCGCAGATAAATACCAATAATGAAAAGAAAATAGAAGAACTAATGAGACGTATACAAGGTTTGCTGAGAAATAATACATTTAGTCGCAAAAATAGTGATGCCTTAATACTACCTGTAGGTAGTTTTCACGCCAGTTCGCAAAGTGTCGATTTTTCTTTTAGAAACTTTTTCTGTTTTCTTGGCTTCGAGGAGCTCTTCAATAGTATTATAGATTCCAATATGTCGCCAATTAATAACATTTCTGTTCTTGACTTTTTTGATTTCTGACGAAGTAGATAGACCAGCCATAACCATTCTCCTGTCGTGGTACAATGGGAATGGTGGTATTGATTAGGAAATAGATAAAATAAATTTCTTAATAAGTTTCAAATTAGATAATGTAAGCTTTATCCGTTCTTAACAGATAAAATACCCTCACGGGAGGCTTCCAGAGATGTAATGGGGTGTGAGACCGGTCTCAACTTGGGGGAGGGGGTTTATAGCTAGAAACGCGGCGGACCCCTGGTGATATCGATTGCCCCCCTGAGCGGAGACCCTGCCAGGCGGCTGCTGTTCTTGGACCCATCATTTAATATAGCTTACCTAGAGCAACGAGAGTTCCACACTCCACAACGTATAAGAACTCATAAATTTCCAAGCTATGAATAAATCAAAATAATATGAAAAAAGAAATCTAATACGACAGTAATTGGATTGTATAAAAAACACCACATTCAGCGTAGATGTTGCTATATATATATAGGTAACAATTATTAGATCAAACTCTCAACAGAAGAAAAAAAGTGGTGCGGCAAACTATTTTAAGTTCATTATATCCATTTTCAAATACTACGTTTTTCAGGGCGTATACAGAGCATTACATATGACTGAACAAACATCAATGAATATGATGCCAGAACATACTAATTTGAGAAGAATTGAATGAAAAGAATAAATAGCTAAATACAAAATACCGATGACAGAACATTCCAATAACTTCACTTTCAAGTGTATTTCTATCTACTCTTTAGCCCTATAAACGATGTATAAATTTGTATATAGAATGAAATGATATTCAGTCAAACTATATAACAGTCACAGACAAAAATATAGAACAGAAAATCTCTCATATTTTTCAATATATACACAAAAATATTTATCCATGAATACTATTAAATAATTTGAAGTATTTGTAGTAATCACATCCAAAACAGACTACCCTTACTAATTACAATACTAAATTGTCTAGAAATAAAGTTGCAAAGCTCTAATAGAGCTATCGCCGTACTCAAAATAATTACTCGGCATCTCAACTTCAATTAGTGTTTACAAACATGGAGAATTCGAATTAAAAGAACATTCATGGTGGTGATTATTATTTTCAAAATAGTGCTCCTTGTTGCCTTCTTTTGGATTATATTAATTTGGTATTAAAATACAGAAAAAGGAATCACTGTAAAATATTTCTCTAGATTATGCATGTGCATGTAACCAGATGTGGCAAATATTTACGGAAATTTTTTCGAATGTTTGATGGACAAAGTAGTTATTAACATATTATTTTTGTTCGAATTTAGAATAACGACTTAAATATGAATGAGTATATTTGCGACGCACGAAAAATTTAACATTGTAATAATCTCAATTAGTGCTTCCGAAAATCAAAGATATCAGTGATAACAGATAACGCGATCCCATTTAAGTAGAGTTCATTGTGCCAAATATTTTTAATTTTTCACGTATACAAATATAGCTTTCCCACATGGCTAACTAATTATAATTATATTAGTAAATTTGTTTGTAATATGATTTTTATTAGTAGATATTCCAATCTTAATAAGATCCGACGCGTATATAATTTTTAATGGAAACTTATTACTTATTTGATGGACATTTGAATAAAAATAAATTAAATAAGCATGAAAATAAAGTAAAAATTGTATATCAAAAATAGATTACTAGTTATTTATCAGTATCTAGTAGAAAAGGGAAAATAACCTAGATGCAATTTCTGATCTGTACTAATAGTTAAAACCTGTTTTGAAATTAAAGCTACATCAACTTACTTCCAATTTTTACTTCTGCTGTGGCAAATGGGTTAATATTTTGAAACTGCCGTTGGTTAGATAATGCTTTGAAGAGTGCATCATCAGACTGGAAAAAACTTAATCTACTAGAGTTATCGTTACAGTATGCAAGCATAAATTGATCAAAGCAAAATATATTGGGGCAAGTCATTTTCGGACGCATTACACTATAGGAATTATACTTTTTTCGTAAAAACTTAGCATACTTTTCTCGACCTTGGTGCGTAATTAGCTGGTGCTTGAGAGTTAATCTTCTCTTCACAAATGGCCCACAGACCACCTGGTCCTAGATATTGAAATATAATCAAATAGTAAGAAACATTAGTATGATAAGACATTCACAATTATTAGTTGCTTTTGTAAGAACTCTATGTTAAAAGAGTTAAATATAAATATTAACCAGTATCATGTTTTCTTTTAAGGTGGAATTTCATCGTGGTAGGGCTACGGTCGTTCGTTACCCAGTGACAAAATCTGCACCTAACTCCTGCCAGACCATGCCCCCTTAGATCAGTGAAGAATTCCCACACCTATAACACTTACATAAAATACGAATGCAAACTAGATGAAGTAATAATCTTAAGTAATTTACTGTCACATAATCATATTTAACTGTAGAAGAAATTTTCGAGAGTTAAAAACCCATCAATGACTTCCGCATTAATAATGCCACACTATTTCTAATTCTAGGCACCTTTCGTAGACATCAAATCAAACTATATTTAAAAGTAAATTACTTAGCGACCAAACGCTCTTAGGTAGCCAAAAACAGTAGACTTCATTGACACTGCCATCCTAAGCTTAAGCAAAATAACTATGAAACAAATCCTTGATAGCTAGATTAATTCTGCCTTCTAGCCTAGCATTAAACTTGCTATTAAAGCGTCAGTTCATGTCCCCTTCTAAGCTATATCTAATACGGCTACCACACGTAGTCATTCTTTTAGAGTCCTGTATTGGGCGCCGATTTCGATTTCAATTCAATTCCAGTCTACTAAACGGGACGGGTCGCGCTGCAAGAACTCCCGTACGGAATTCTCACCGCTTGATCCTGTGAACCGGGTCTAAGACAACCCCCTTACCAGCCAATTCAAACTCCTTGAAGAACTCTACTATAGATTTATAAAGGAAATCGAATGAAATGCTAACGCAATCTTAAGGCGCTAGATTCTGAGTTATATCAGACTATTAGTTTATATACAGTAACGTATAACACCACAAACCAATTGATTGGGTGCAAGTAAATATACTAACATTCACTGTGATGATTTTGATAAATATTAATCGCATTGTAATAATCATAATTTATCTTAAATTACAATGTTAGCAAAATATGAAACTGAGCAAGGATATAATATTAATAATTTGATTAATATCTGCATTTTTATCCTAAATTAGGGACGATCTCTTAATACATAGATATCACTGCATAACTTGTTTCTATAGTGATTAGAATTACATGCAAATTTAATTTGAAAAGCCACTATAATTATTGTATCCATTACTATTATGTTCAGTTTCATATTATTGGACATTTAGTGTTCTTCATGCTGCACATGCCAAAATATTTTAGTACTTAGTAATACTGTGAAAACTAATTTTACTTACTATATGCAAATTACTTCTGTGGTAAAAGTGGGCTCAAGGATCGAGAAAAGATGATAATAAGGCATGCACAGCTAGTGATGAAGAATATATACTAGAAAAAATAAAGATAGGCAGAACAACGCACTGGATTGCTCTTCTTTCTACCCGCATTTCGCGGGTTTGGCACAACTGGCGCTGGCGCTAACCCCGACCGACCAAACATCTAAAAATATGCTTTTATTTATAATTTACTGTTAACTAAAGCGGTTAAATGTATATGAGATAAGATTCAAAATGTGGTGAAAGAAAGCTAAACCATGAGAACGATTGAGATTATTAATGGAATGTAAAAAAAATATATAGTAGAAGTAATTATATTCTTTACCATCAAAGTTATGTAAAACTTTGCAGCAAAAATAAAATAAAATAAATATATACTAAAAATAATCACAAACGGTATTCGGCAGATAGAATAATAACAGATGCACTGAAGTAATCAATAACTTTACGGCTAGGAAAAGCCAGACGAGAACTGTCTGGAGATTAGAATAAGATTCAAATAAAATTACCACTTCATAAGAAGGTGTGTTCTCATAACGACTAAATCAAAATACAAGCGCATTAGCAGTCGAAATAAAAGATTTCAATCGGCTAGTTAAGACCTTCGAATTTAGTCAATGTTAATTATATCCATCCTACATAAAACTAATTTATGAGAAAATTTGTTGCAAATTAAACTTAATTAAGAAACACCAAAATACAAAGTAATCTAACCAACTGCAAAAGAAGATTAACTCTCAAAAGAAATGGGGTTTGCTGAGAATGAACTAGGTAAGCGTAATGAGAATGAAATGTGAATTGTAATTAACTACTTACGACTGCACAAGATGCTTGAGTCCTGAAAAGAGAAGATCACCTCTACAGGTGAAGCTCAACAAATTTCTGATAATACTCGAGAATAATAGTATTTTCAACCACTCATAACTATTTGAAAGTCGATTACAAATAGAAATGGATTTTATACAAGTGAATGCAGAATAATTTATCTTTTAAATAAAACGTATAACCACAGTTTATAATAATAATTCAATTTTAATAAAACGGATTTGTTTGCAGGTTGGTAAGCTACATATATTTACATAACTTAAGTAGCTAATCGAATTATGATAGCCGCAGTCTAAGAGAAGTTACAAGTACAGTTAAGTAACTAATTTAACTCCGAATATAAACATTATAGTAAATTACTAAATAATAGGTTGAGCGGTAAGGTTTCCAGTAAAGGGGGTGTACTGGAATTGAGGGGGGCGGTCGATCGATGCGATTCTAGGCCACACTAAAATTAGATCGCGCGCCAGCCACAGCCTGTTTCCCCCATCCGACCGCCTCTCCGTTCAAAAACCGATCTGGATACTATAGTAGATTGGCAGTCAGTTTAGAAGAGATGGAAGAATGGCTCATTACATCCTGTCGAAGATCGTCATACATCTGGTTGTTAGCTAACCACATGTGTAAGTTTGCGCCAATAACGGCTTGAAAATTGATCTTTACCAATCTTTGCATAGTAATGCATATGAAATGAGAAAAACAATCCATTGGTACATAAAAACTTACTTAATATAATATACTAAAGCACACATCATTTAAGAAAAAGATGAGTATCCGATATATTTCAGTCAGCGCGAATTATTTCTGAAGTAAACATGTTTCTCTCAGCATTAAAAGACCCATAAACAAATTAAATAGGGTAATACTATTATATGTCAACACTGCGTATCGTAATGTATATCTCTGAACTGACAAATCTTTAACCCATAATGTGTGCGCAATTTAGAAACTCATAAGTTAAACAAATAAGCAAGAATAATGTCAACCACACCATTATGCATTAAATATTTAAAAAAGCCTGCAAGAGATTTTTAAAGCCAACTATTTTCCATGAATTTTTCGTACCATCAGAGATCATACCACAAGATTTTAGATGAAGAGAAATACACAAGCGAAGGAACCTTGCTATAACGAAACAACAGGCACAGCTAAACTAATTAAAGCGTACCATCCTACGTGAGTCTAGGGAATGATTCTCATCATCACAAGATTCGCCTGCACGTAATAAGTGGGAAATCTAAAAGCGCTGCCTTTTCAGATTGAAATTTATCAATAAGTTAAAAATGGAACAAAACACCACTAACAGTGATATCCTTAGATTTATTCCAACATATGAAGGCTTCAACAACTGTACTAATAACAAAAAAAAAATCAATGTATAAAATTACCAGTTAAAGCAACCAATTTCTTCCTCTCTAAGACTTAATACAGTAAAGATGAGAAAAATTAGAATAAGAGCCTCAGATTACCAAGAACTACAAGTTATAGTGCTAAAGTAACCATTAACTTCACTATTCGAATGGAACAAAAGGCCGTAACAAGTAACCAGCATTGACTTTGAACAGAAGATGACTAAACATGCCCTTATTTTTTTTAGCAGTAATAAGAAACAACGTCTCAGTGGGCAATAAAGGCAGCCAAACATTTGCTAAAATATATTTAAATATGAGCTAAATCTATACTCTTTTAAAATGTAATAACAACAAATCAGCTATGCTGTGAGCAATGCGTTAAAAATAGGATATGATTCTAAAAAAATGAATGGAAGGTTTGAACTTAGTGAATCATAAGATTTCTGCAGTTAGACGTTTACACAAGTCATGCAGAGAAAAAGAGCTCACAAAGGCAGAGTAAATATGAGTTATCCAATTTCCATTTCATCATCTACATCATCCTCGTCATCTCCACTCTAGAAAGACACAATCCATAAAACACAAGCACTAGATAAACTCAAGAAGAAGGAAAACAAACCGATACTTCTTCTCCATCTTCCATTCCACTTCCATCGCTTTCACTTCCATCCTTTTCCTTATTAACTACATTCTCTCTATCGGAATCTATCTCCTCTAAATCAGAATCATCATTAAATACGTTAAAATACTTCAATAAAAGTACTAAACTAAAGTACAACCGTAATAAAAACCTCACCATCATCATCATCATCATCTGCATCCTCATCATCATCCTCCTTCACCCCTCTTTCATCCCACCAGTCTTCATCACTACTTGCTCCACTTTCATCCGAACCCATACTTTCTATATCATCCAGATCAGAGTCTATATTATCCTCTGTAAAATTAGGTATTATATGAGAATCTCGAAAAAAACACTTTAAAAATGGCTAACCATTATTAAAAACAATAAGTGGTTGTGGAATGACTTGCACATTACGATTTGTACGTCGTTCTATCTAAAGATAAGTAAGTCACCATAATCAATGACATGTTTCAAAAACCTAATACCAGTAAGCTTACAATCAAATACGTCATAAAACAAGTTACACTTGAAGTTTAAACCAATAGTTACCACATATGTATATAACATATTACCAATGAGGATAACCAAGAAAAACATTAGATATTTTTGTTCAAAATAAGATGTGAGAATTAACCTAGTTCAATTGAATTTCCTAATATATAGTAAGAAAAAATTAAAATATTTTCAGGCAATTAACTTACTATGTAAGTAGGAAAAAATTTGTCAAAAGTAATTAAATACCGGATAATTCGAAATTCCTAAACTATCGCGGTAAAAGGATATCTACATTCTACTGTCAGTGGAAAAACACTTATCTTCAAATGATTTCATCACCTGTTCTGTAATAACGCTCATCTTTCCGTGTAAGGCCAGCAGCTTTTGTTGGTGACCTACTCTTGCTCGCATCCACTCTAATAGACCACCAAGCTCCTTATGCAGATCACGCAACTAAACATTGTATTCAACATAAACGTTAAAGCTATACTTTAAATAATTTTCTAAAAATAGTTCATGCTAATATAACTGACTAAAATATTAATTCACCTAGAACAATGCAAATTTACCATACGTAAATATTAAATAACAGCTAAAATAAAGTAAACTTGTCATAAATCATGATTATAAGTGTTATAAAATGCAAATATGAAGACAACAGTAGTTATATTTCATTAAATTTAAGCAGAAGCCAAGTATACACTTACTGAAGTTAGGTAGGGCATGTGAATCGAAAATATACACTGTATCCAACGAATCCATGGTCGAATCCTGTAAACCATAACTATTCATGATTACTCTAAAACAATAAAAGAGCTTTGACTTACTCGGTAGCTTTTCTGGTTCGTAGCCTATCTTCAATTGCTTTTAATAACGGTACAACATGGCAAACTTGCAAATCTTGAAGAGTAGCCTGGATAATGTTCAATTTCACTAGATTATAAAAACTGATGCTTCGAACTAACGAATGATATATTGATAATATTACATCCCACTCATCAAAATATACAGTAAATTGCACCTGTATACTCTCCAGTTTAGTTTCTTTAAGAACTGAGTCAGTTTTTTCAGCATCATTTGCCATTAGACCTTGTGTAAGTAACACCGCTAACGAACTTGCAACTTGATTAAGCTGGCATGTTCCATTTTCTTCTTCACTAATAAAACGTGCTTTATATAAAAAAAATATAAAACGGCCATATCTACTACAGTATTCAGCAAACTTATAAATAACGTATTCATCAACTTACACTTGCTCACGTCTCTCCTTCATGGTCATTGCCTTGCTATTCTTCAACTTATGTTCACCAGTAGTTGAAATAGAGCCATTTAAAGTTAATTCGTTTTCCTAGAACAATAAGTAATATATTGAAAAATTAATTGTATAATAGAATCTCTTCTAATATTTATATCGTAACCTGCTTATGGTGAATAGCCCCATTAACAGTGCTGACATCCGCATTTTTCTTAGGTGAGCCATTTACTGAAACTGGCTGCTCTGTATTCTCTTCCACGAAACTTGATGTTGGTTTTCGTTGTCTCACCATAGATAACCTTAGTATGAATGAAAATCCATTATTAGAAGTATTATGGTATTTTTTAAAATTTGGTCAAAAACAAATTAAATAAGCAACAATCATATGACTACGTGAGATTATAGATCCGTCCAGTGTTACAAACATAAGTTTACAGCCGTTTCAGAATAGAGAATAAAAAATTTTCAACTAATTACTAGTGTTTTACTCCTATAACCAAGGAATAATCTGATCAGCGAATCCTACCTTTATAAAAATTTCTACTGCATAAGCAAAACTAAATAAATTTACCAAAATCCTTAAAAATGCCGAGTTTAAATACTTCTGAAACGATAATTAGAGTTCTAATTATTCAGAACAGTTAATTTACCTAAATTACCAATAATGTGAAGATGAAGACTATTTTAAAAAAAATATCACGTAGTAGAAAAAACAACATGAAAAAATTCGCAGACAACCACTTGAATCAATAGTAGCACCCAGTTATTAGTCCATGTGCACCTCCTACTATACAAAACGCTAATATCCAGCAAAACAAGACTACCATGCGCATCTAATTTATATACCTTTAAATATTCGAACTTTTATGCCTTTAACTGGCTTTAAATTAAAATGTTAACTTTCGGTTTCATCTTCTAGATTTAATTTCTGTGCTATATTGGAAAGTTTAACAAGCGTAGAGAGTACCTATATTAAAGTGAATGTATTCAGTTATGTGTAGCTGGTTTTATGCTACTCACCCTATAAATATGGCTGATTGTATGAGAAAAGAACTTCTTAGTATGGGGGTAAGTGCTAAAAATTAGAGTACATATTTTAATAATAAACATTTTTGGCTTTAAAGAGTCTAATTTTCAAGAAATCCAATTGCATTAAACTCACTATTAATTGTTTTAGGCAACAGTAATTGAGGAAGAGACATCTACGTCGAAAACCATGTTTTGTTATAGTGGATCTGATCCAGAGATAATAAACAGTATGAACAGATTAAAACAATCGAGATGTGCAGACAAGATTTTCTTGAAAATTTATCATAATTGGATGCGACCAAAAACAATTCACCCACATGATCTTTCAGGTTCGTTTTATCCCTATTTATTACAAATATTAAAGCGTTGAGATGAGAAGCGCATGCTAATATTATCTTATCGCTTTAATTAACTAAACTTTTTTATTGTTACTCTGGTGTTATCATTTTCACACTTTATTTGTGCATGGATGTTTGTAAAACCTAAGAGCACTGTTTTAAAGGGTATTTTATATCAACATTTGGAATAAACACGAACTACGAAGTGTAATTGTTGAGGGTTTGCAGAATAGCCGTTATTGAAAAATGCATGGAAAATAATATTAACTTATTTATAGAAATTAGGGACTACCAAGAACATATTGTCTATGGGATTAATTATGTAGAAGAATTATCAAGAATTGGAAGACTTATAGCCATATTAAACGGTAGAGAAGAGAATTTTAATGAAAATTGCTTGAAAATAAACCTTAAATTAGAAACTTCTGAGAAGGGCTACATTTGGTATCGTGCCTTACAGGTATATTGCTAACACTCAGTCTTTCTATTCTTTTGATCTGTAATTTTTCCAAAATGTTATAATATTTCGTAACCAGAAATCGCTCTTTATAATGCACTTTATAGATACTAAAACAATGTCTTCCTAACCATTTGTTATATGAAGCTAAAAAGAGAAACTGGTTTTGGTCGGTTAGTGTTGAACGACAGAGCACAAATGGTGACTGTATTGCTACTACCAGTAAAGAACATGATGTCTTAAGCGTGTCAATTACAGCTGACAGGCATAGTATTTATGGAGGTGTACTGTTATATGAGTAGGTCTTTAATTCTCATATATATAGGTGGTATGATGACACAAGGTTGTGCTGATGATGGAATTGTATTCTTGCTTTATTTAGCACTTAGGACTCTACTTCTATAATTAAATGGTGTTTCATTTTCTGATTTTAATTTTAGCCACGATATATTCCGGCCACATCTCACTTTTTGGCAATTAAATGGAGCGATAGCTGCAACAGTTGTAGAACTTGCTGGAATCCGTGACGGTATGTGTCTTAAGATAGAACCAATATATGGTTATGCACATTAAGATTAAATAACTTAAATTTCAGGGGATATCATATTAGATATGACTTGCGAGTATGGCGATCTCATACTAGAAGTTTTACAGAATTATGATGTACGTTAGATTGTTATTATCTTACAAAATTTATAAAATGTATATTTTTAAACGGACAATTAATTTCAGTGTTTTTATATAGGGATGAGCCATAAAATTGATGAGCTAGCTATGGCAGAAGTAAATTGGAGTGGTCTACAAAATTGGCATAGACATCAGGCAGGAAACAGAGCGCGTCATCTTCAATTTATTGCTGCTGAATTTAACAAAAGTATTTTATCTATCTAATCCATTTTTCTAGTTATACAAAGATAGTTTTACTCAGTTTATAATGTATTACTTTCTTTGAATGTAATACCATGATTATTTATTTTTAGACTTCTTTAATTTCAATGTTGTGAATAAAATAATGTGCACACTTCCACTTCGAATGTCAAATGCCATACCAGCGGTACTAGATGCATTTTACGACAAATTATTTACTATAATTAGCAAGTAAGATTTTGTGAACTTCAGTTTCTTTTAAAATTACTGTTGTTAGTAGTTGAGTTATTTACTTTTTTTTTGTTTAGGTGTCGTCAAGAAACACACTCAGTTCTACTTATTCCGCTCTTAAAATGGCACATTTTAAGAGTGATAGAGGCTAGCCTATCGTCGAAGTATAATTTCCAAGTGAATACATCTAGTTTCTTATTTACCCCAATGCAGATGTTTTCGTAAAACTAACCTTTTTTAGATTTATAGTAATATTTAATAAATAGTGATAAGCGAGAAATATTGATGTTTAGCTAAATAACTTAAATAGTAGCAAAGAAGCATATTATCTTTTAAAAATCCTAAGTACCAATTCTATTTATTGATTGAACTATGGTTAACTCAAATTTTCTTTACAAAGCATGTATGGTCCTATTATTGATTTTCTTATAGGTTTTGAATTTTAATGAAGTAGAATCCTAGAACTAATAATTTTCAAAGGAGATTTCAGGTACTAGTTATGAAACATGCTATGACGTCAAATACGCAGATGTATATCTGTCTGTTAGAAACAAAACTTCCTCTACAAGCCGTAGAAGCCGTTAATCTTGAGGATATATCTTGCAGCACACTATTACTAAAAACTGTTTCCAATACAAGTTTAGAAAGAAAAAACCAAATAAGCTGAAAATCAACAGGAGTCTACATTTCATTATGTTTGCAAATTGTACGTAATGGTTTATACTTTAGCGGGTAATAGATTAAAGTATTCACTGATTAACTTCATCGCCCTGCAAATTCTGTGTAGTTTACCCATCACGTTATGCAATATTTCACCACATCATCTTGTTTGAATACGAAGCACAGTTGTGAAATCACTACTTAGATCCGCTTGAACCATTCGTTCATAGGCTAATTTGTGAGCTTGAAATATAGTGTCTTAAAATTAGTTAGATCATACTAGCGAAATACCTAGCCCACATTTTTACCAATAAGTGTGCGACGCGGTTGTGTTTCACTTGGTTACTATAACGTTTGAATTACGAAGTAAGAGTGGAATTCCTTTAATGCTTTAATATTGTTGAGGATTATGTACACTTAGAAATTTTTGTTGTTAACTGATTGTTTCTTGTTTTCTTATAACGTCTAGTCAATAAATCTTGTGATGAAGGATTTGATTACTATATATTTACACTGCTGTTTCTCACTAGTGGTTTTTGTTGGATAGCTTGCTTGCAATAATTGATTTATAAGTAAGATTGACTATTACTAGATTAGTGGCTTTCCCATTTCTATGTTCAATTTGATCTGAAGAATCCACCTCAAAATATTTAACTTCATTCTTGAGCTTTGTAATTAATGCGGTCATTCTCATATTTCTGATGTTTTCATCACGACAAAGCAATCGATATGCGTCAGAAAAAAAGCGTCCATGGGAGTCTGCTACCAACACTAATTTGTTTGCTGGACAAAATTTATGAAAACTATTCTATTTGTATTTGATTTATAAGTCACTATCAGTAAAATTGCTTTAGAAAGAAAATTAACCATCGGTGTTGCTCATTTGTATGTGGTCTTTTTAATTAGCTTTACCGATACCTGTTTCACTAGCTTGTTTCTGTGCTATATTTAATGTAAGATGAATTTGTTTTTTATAATTTAGGTGCCTTTACGAATGATTGATTGATTTCATCTCAGTACTTAGACACTATTTGTAATTGCTGTACACAACTTTTCACCATGGACTTTATGATATCCCACTTTTGTGATGAAGAAAATCATCAAGTTTTTAATACAAATAGGTGAGATTTATATATTTGGATGATGTATTAGAAAGTCTTATACCAACAACTAAACATGCCATATTTTAGTAGATGCCTTCAGGCATTAACTATACTTTTATGTAAATCGATATTACGTGTAGTTCTAAGATGATTGTATTAAATAACTAATTAATAACCTTTTTACCCTCCAGAGAACTTGTTTTATAGGTGTCTATTAAATAAATTAGGCAATCATTCCTATTATTGAGTGATTTAGGCTAAAGGTACATTGAGTTAGTTCAACAGATAATAGTTCGATATTCTAGGAAATCCGTAGCTACCACTGATATGTGTGCCTTGTTGCGGAATGATGGTAAATCGGCATCTGAAAATCATCTTCCACCAGAGATGGAGTTGGGAAATATAGAATATAAGGTTTAATTTGAAGTTAATAAGATTATCGTTATTGGTCTTAATATGCTAAAGTTACTGGCTTTAGGCTAAATTAGTGAATCCATCGACATCACGATTACAACACTTAATTACCCAAATGAAATGGCGCCTGCGGGAAGGACAAGGGGAGGCGATATATGAGGTAAAATTCAGTGGTTATAGTTTGCTTTAATTAAAAATTAAAAGTATATTAATATTACTGTTCTTTTTTTTTGGGACTTCACGATTTTTACAAGAAAATAAGCGGGATTTAAACTACCATTTTTTGTATATTTATTTCTTTTTATTTAGATTGGAGTTGAAGATGGCGGGCATATGATTGGGTTAACAGATGTTGAGTTGGAAGCTTCTTTGGGTACACTACGTATCATGGCTAACGCTCTTGGAGCAAGTACTGTGATTGTAAGTATTCTTATCTCATTCTACATATTTTCAATTACTACATTTATATACTTTAATTTATACTTTGCAGCTTACGGAGCGCGATGTTACAGCTAGAGGCAGTGCAGTTCGGCGAACAGTGGTGGAAGTGCTTGTGAGAAAAGTGCCTGAAAGCCAGCAATTTATAGAATTGAGGTGAGAATGGTGATAGTCTTAAAGTATTTTACTGAAACATGTATTGGTGGTTAAGTTTGTAAACTTAATTTTGTACATGGAACTTTCAAATTCAAGATAATAATTGTTGTATATGGGTAATCAGTTACGTATTAGTATCCAATATTTATTTAAAGTAGTTCTGTTATTATCTATGTATAAATTTTAAGCACTAAATATACTTTGTAGGTTGGCTGTTCTTGGTGGAGTAGACGTAGGGAAATCGACTTTATGTGGTGTGATGACACAAGGTTGTCTTGATGACGGAAATGGGAAGACACGATTAAATTTGTTCAGGTTTCTCAATTTTTTTGGCGTAGATTTTATACAATGGAAGATACAATAGAAAACATTCGTGTATAGCGTATTTACACTACATGTTCTAGGTTCCCACATGAAGTTCGTAGCGGAAAGACTAGTTCTGTTTGCCTTGATGTCATTGGGTTTGATTCAAAAGGAAAGGTAAGTACCTTATTGTTTTAACTGCATTGATTATCACTTGCACAAAGCTATCTACTGATTAAGCGATTGATTTTGTTGTTCCAATTATTTATTTATTTATTACTATTTTGAAGCTCGTCAACTATGCCAAGCATAGTTTGGAGGAGTTAGTTGAGCGTTCAACTAAACTGGTAACACTTATCGATCTCGCAGGCGATTCCAAGTATTTAAAAACAACTATCCATGGACTGTCAGGATATAACCCACACTTTGCCTGCCTGTTAGTTATTTACAATCTTTTTAGTTTCAAATGATTGTAGCTATATTTTCTTTACAATTATGTTAAAATTTGCAATCATATACCGTGCATTTTAGTTTATCTGGCAGTAAATTTCCATTATATTATTTATTAACCAAAGACCTTGATTTTAGTCTGGTCTCTGCCAAATCTGGTCCAACAGCTGCAACTCGTGAGCATCTTGGATTAGCTGCTGCTCTTAACATCCCAGTATTTATCATAATCACTAAACGCGATCTTGTTGACAAAGCTCAGCTCGATAGGTATAATCTTTTAAAATATTACGTTTACTCTATATTTTTAATAATCTTTGTATGCTAAACATTTTAATTATTTATGCAGGGTTGTTCACTCAGTAGCATCTCTTGTTTCTCGAGCAGGCATGAAAGCTGGAACTAAACGAATAACTACTAAGAGGAGAGCTGTTAAGTAAGTTGGAATTTCACTTTACATTTTGTGGTTTGAACATCTAATTATAAATTCAAGGTCTTACCCAATTTAAATCTACAGAGCAGCAGCTGAATTGTGTTCTGTGGGAACCATACCAATTCTATGTGTTTCGTCGGTGACCGGTGAAGGTTTACGACCATTTCGTTGCTTCCTTAATGTCCTGCCTCCCACGGGAACTATTAACTCCCGTTTACAATTAGCAAAACAATTACCCTTGTTTACTGTTGAAGAAATTTTCAATGTTCACCATGTAGGTTTTAACTCTTGATTCATTAAAAATGTTTCGTCTAAAAGTTGATATGTATATTCACATTTACAGTTTTCATTGTAGGTTGGTACAGTTGTCTGTGGTATGCTGTCGGAAGGTCGCTTACATGAAGGAGATGCTGTGTTGATTGGACCACTAAAGGACGGAACATATGAGAAGGAAGAGTACTACTCTACCAATTTTTGTATGAATTATATATGAATGAGCTGGCATTATTTTGAAAGATTTATTAATTGCTAATAGAATTTGGTATCAAATGATTTAATCTAAAGTGGAACAGTTCTGATATTATTTATTGGATCCAAAATCTTTAATGCTTAAATATTTATAACAGTTCGTTCCTCTTTACTTATAAAGTCCATTCTATAAAAAACGTTAATCTTACTTTGTTTTAACTTCTTATTTTTAGGCTGAAATAGGCTCAATTCGTCGTAGTCGACAACCTGTACAAACTGTGTTACCAGGCGAAGCAGCTAGTATTGCTATAACAATTTGTTCTCCTATACAGTTACGGAGGGTTAGTACCAGCTTAAACTCTATAATGTTATGTCATCTTTCTATCACTAAGAATATACTATTAGGTGTATGCAAGAGTTTTAGTCCTATTTTTGCCAAACTTTCAGTTTATTCCAATACTATAAAATACAATTAAATCGCCGAAATATTTTCCCTCGTTTTCTATGACCTTCTACCATCTCTTGGGTAGGTTGCGAATTCTTTCCCGAAAGAACAACACTGACTTGAAGACAATAAATTCACCGATCCATTTCGGTAACACAGCCACATCTCGAAAGCGCTGTCCAGCTAAGCAGTTCTGCATAAACCGGAATAAGTGATAATCCGAAGGCGCCAAGTCGGGGGAATGAGCTGCGCGCGACAGAACATCCCAACCCAAGTTCAAATGGTCTGCTGAGTAGTCAAAGCAACATGCGGCCTAACGTTATCATGCAGCAAAATGATCTTCCTACTTCCTTGTCTATTAAGTGGTCTTTTCTGTTCCGTTAGGTCGACCAAATTAGTCAGTTGACGACGGTAGTGTTTGGCAGTAGCTGTTTCACCCAGTTGGAGGAGCTCGTAAAACAGCACACCCTTCATATNCCAAGAATGTGTGCGTTTACGATTGTCGTATCTGATCCATTTTTCGTCGCCGGTAAAACTTTTCCACAAGCAGTCCTTTCTACGTTGTCTAGCAAACAACGAGATGCATGTGTTGAGACGGCGGCCGATGCTGTTTTCGGAGAGTTCATGCGGTACCCACTTTCCGAGCTTCAAAATCTTTCCCATCTCATGCAGTCGCCTTGAAATTGTTGCTTGATGAACTCGCAGCTGCTTCGCGAGTTCCTTTTGTGTTTGCGACGGATTTTCATTGCTTTCAAGAATTAGTCTTCGACGCTCGTGGCTTTCCAGAGCGTTTTCGGTCACCGACTTTAAAGCGTCGAAACCAATATCTACAATTGCTGTGGGAAACAACATCTTCACCAAGAGTNTTCGCTACTGTTTTGTGGGGTTTCTTTTATCAATAAATCATGGCGTGCGACTTCCAGAAACCACGATATCCACACTATAAGTAGGTAAAAAGTCGGGGATTTATTTAAGCTATGAATAATTTTACTAGAATGCTGAAAAAAACTTTCATGCACCTAATACTTATTTTTGTTTAGGGTATGGTCTTGCTTTCTCCGTTGTCTCGACCGTTATGCTGCCACCGATTCTCTGCTAGTCTTTTTTTATTATATCATTCAACTCGCCATTTATGTATTGGATTTCAAGCAACAGGTACATACTAATTAAAACGTAGAAAAGACCTACTTTTAATGGTTTTAGAATATATGGAAGAAAGTATCCTTTCCAGTATATATTGGTTCTGTTAGCCAAACGGCTACCGTTGTTGCTATGGATTGCCCATCCCTACAACAAGGTAAGTGGGCAACTGTAACTCTGGAATTTTTTGGAGGACCGGAGTATGTCCGCGCAGGAACTCCATTGATTTTCTGCCAAGGTAAAACGAAAGGAATGGGAGAAGTTATATATGCAGATTAGTTAGTTTAGTATAATTATGACTGGAGATTGATATAATCTCGCTTCTCCTATTATTTTAATTTGCATTTATTGTTATTAAACCTTGTAAAATAGTTCCGCTAGTTTATTAATCTCATGTTATAATCAGCATTTACTAAGGTCATTATTTTGGCAAAATGCCGGAACCTGAGATACTCTAAATTTTATCTTATTAACAAAACGTCTAGAATAATAATTTAAGGGAATTCTGTAGATAGCACGTAATGGTATTTGTGTTTCGTTTTATACTGCTGTATACGAGCTCTATCTCTCGTATAAGCGGTTTTAATATCCATATTTCTGATATTGAATAAATAACTGTAAAAACTGTAAAATAGAAAATGTGTGTATGCTTTACCATAGTCATTTTCCTAGTTTAATATTGAATTCATAGGTTTGTACCTCAGATTCATAGTTGTCGTGAACTGCTCACAGTTTTCCCACGTTTTTTTTCATAATTCAGAATTCTTTTTCATTAATACAAGATCTCTAAAGTGAGTAAATTACTGACAAATTCAGGTTACATGAAACTAACCAAATATTCATACTCCTTTATAGATCTGAATTAGGGATAATTGAGCCTAGTGATAGTATTCGTTGTTTCATTGTTTAATTGAGTGCTTTAGGGTACAGGGAGGGTTTTGGTGTTGAATCTTTCTTAGTGTTTGATTACGTTAAGATTAAATAAATCTGGCTTAGTCGCTTTGTTCGCGAATGAGAATTAGTGTATCACATTAACAATACACCAATGTTGAAATTCTCATTGCTATGAAGGCTAATAAAGATATCATTGCACCTACCATGTCATTTCTCACGATGGAGTGATTTACTATGTTGGCTTGGAGAATCCTATGACTGAAATGAACGAGAAAATGGGGGACATTTCACATTATAAATTCTAAATATATACCAACCATGGATGAACCAGGGGGTGTTGCGTCTTTCTAGTTTAAAAATAGTGGGTTTAGTAATTGTGCTATTATTTGGGTTCCTTATGAAGGGATGCATAGTGCAAGAAAAAAGCGAATTTATATACAAGAATTTGTTGGGTATGAGCTGAGAGGAATATTCCGCCCGGCTCAAATTTTACGTGCTCGGTATTGTAGTCTGGCTACGTCTGTCTCTGCATAAGGCATAGCAAGTAGTGATATTATTTGTCTATTAGAATACTTCATTAAATAATAAAAAATATTTGTAGTTAGTTAGCCTATATATATATACGATCGATATTGATGTGAAGCTAGTATAGATTTTCATGATTTTCTATATCGTTCATGGAGATTATAAGTGCAATGAATTTGCTAATGCCGATCATCTAATTTTAATTGAAAGGATACTTGATATAGTACTATTTTATTTTGCACATTATCTTAATTTTTGTTTCTAATATTTGCATGTTTTGTTTATTGCTTCATCTGCAGTGAAACATTTGCTAACCGATTAGAAATAGTAAATTGTTTTCCTTTAAAAATCCAAAAAATCCCACAAAACATACGTTTAGTGATTTGTAAGGATTTTATATTTCTTATTAACTTTTTACTAATTATAGTTGCATGCAGATCTGTACAAAATCAAAAACATTCCATAGTGAGTGAATTGATTGTACAATTTATAGGATGACAACTGGCTTTTGAGAGAGTTTTTGATCGAAGAGGGAATCGAGAAGTGAAAAACGGTTATCACTTGATTAATGACTTAGCGAAGCGTTCTGCTGTCAGTTTACATTCTTGTCTAAGTAGTTTACGAGTTGATAGGTTGCAAATTTTGAGGAAAAGATTGTAAAAAACGAGACAGTAGTGACACACTGGTATTAAGTGATGTATAGTACTTTACGTTAGTCAAGTATAAAACTAGAAACTAAAACAACTGAGAAACCTAATTCTACTAGACATGTTTTAACACCTTCCATAATGATTTTCCAAGTTTATTTTTATTGCTGCATCTTTTTTTTCTTCTACCTATATTATCATGTTTCACCCTCCGTTTTAATCCCATAGATATTTGATACTTTAACCAGTGCTCATATGTCGAATTTTATTTAAATGATTATATTCATTATTCAACAGGTAGATCTATTCAGAACGTAGTAATTTAATGTTTAAATATGAGTAATATAAGATACTTTTATTTTAAAAGAATTGTTCTGAATTTTATACGTAGCAAAAATTATGTGTTAAAATGGGTCTTTTTTTTCATAGCAAACAAACAAAACCTTGATGGTCTCATAAAATATATACACAGATGCAAACATCAGGATTTCCATCTGTTGAACATACTTTCTAAAAATAAAACGTTAGATAATACATTGGAAGACTGGTCTTTTTTCAACGTTCTCTTTTTCTTTTTCAGTAGGTGGTTTATCCCTCGAAAAAAGAGAACTATCGCTCGGCTATTTCTATACATGAACAGCTGCTCCAGTGCCATTGGTGGGCTATGGTCGGTATCTAACTGGCAGCACGCCAACTGTCTTGTTGTCCAAACCGTCGTCCAAACAGTGTTCCATATACAACGTACCACTTCATCAATTTTCAAAAGCAATTTAAATGGCAAATATTTATTTCTGAATCAGTATAAAAACTTAACGTTGCAATATCATATAAAAGTGATTTTTGGTAAAGCCTGCATTACTATCTCTTCATAATAAGACAACACTTAGGTTCAAATTCAGGTAATATTATGAGTGAAAGGTTTTTGCTAAGGTTGTAAGTAAACTACTTCTAATCTTAAATTTTTATTGTCTCTTAAGAATGATTTCTGTAAAAATGATTTGAAAGTTTAAAGTATATTTACTGGTAGTGTAAATTATATAAATTGTTTTTTCCAACTACCTTCTTATCATTACACAATCTCTGAAGTCAGCGAAGCACATGACAACAACCCCCTGGGTTAGAGTAAGCAAGAGAATATCCATCGTAATCTCCAGAAACAACAGTCAGAAAAATATAGAGTGATGCCTGATTGTTATCAAAGTATGTATGAAAAAACTTTGTATGAAAAGAACGTAGGAAAGTATAAAGATAAGGGGAGAAATTTCAGATAAACAAGCATAATCCAGATTTAGTCATTGAGAATCATTGTTACGCTTATCATTGTGTTTTTACTTATTTTAACTTGGTAAATCAAAGTATTTCCTAATCATCTAGCTGTAATTTTTATTGTAGGAAGGTACCAATGAATCTAAGGTCAAAACGTGCCGTGGTGATATTTGCGTGGCAGCCCTGTGCATGTGATTGTAATTGTGTAATAGGGGTTTCTACGAAGGATAACATCAACAGAAGCCAATGTAATGATAACAGTAGGTGGCAAAGTCATGAGTATTAATGTATGAGTAGGAAAATAATTGGATTTTGCATAATTTCAATAAGTCTAGATATTAGAAGTATGAATGATAATGGTGACCAAACAAGAACTTTACAATAGATATCAGTTTGCTGGATACGCTTACTACGGCGAATACTAGGTATATTTATATGAATTAACGGAGAAATTCAAAGAAAAGGAATATTCGCGTTTTTAATCTTTTTTTTTTGGCTCGTATTCATTTTTTATTGTGGACACTTCTTGCTGCTATCGATTAACTTGTATTAACACTTTACATATAAAGTATTCTCAAAGTAAGGTGATATGATTTGTTATTATTTTCCTTACCTTCAGATCAGATTGATACGCACTTCGTCTGATCTTCCGTCCCTCCTCCTACCCCGCCCCTCTCCATCCGCCGATCGCCTAGCCATTCCACCCAGTTGACCGCTCGGTGGAGACTCAGGTAGGAAACAAGTGACATTGTTAATAATATCTATTGTAAAGTCCAAATTGGTCTTCTTAGAAATATCTAACTTTCTCATTTCATATTTTATCATTTGGTTTTAGTTACAAGTGTTTTCATAAGGCAGTACACTTTAGTTATATGGTTGTCTTAAAATATATTATACACATCCTTAACCCAAAATAACTAACTTTCTTGTGGATTTTAATTAATTAATTATTCCAACTAACACATTAAAATTAAAACACTAGGACAAGGTAAATGCGTTATAGATTATATTTTGATTAAATAAAAGACATGGATTACGCTAAAGAAGTTAATGAGTCTTATAGACATGTCCGGTAAATTCGAGGATGACGAGGGATTCCCTTTCTTGGGAATATCCCGAGAAGCCCGTGCTGCCTCGGCAGCAAGACCTTTTGATTCTAAGAAGAACGTGTGGGTTCCTGATCCAGAAGATGGTTGGTTATTATTAAAATTTAATCTTTTAATTTCCTTCTTAATTCTTATGGATATAGTTTAGTTTTTTTGATACTTTGACCTGCAATTTATTTTATTTTATACTTTTTATAGTTTTCGTGAAACTATATAAAAATCATAAGATGTGGTATCATTCAAATTTCTTGACAATGACTTTGAAAACTTTTAATAAAATAGTCTGGGAGATAGGAAAATACTGTTTATTTTCGATAATATGCATTTCAATTCCTAATTATTGGTTCAATATATATACATATATATATATTAACTGATTGATAACGCGCTGCGTGGGTAGCTCGAAGAATATTATCCTATGAGAAACGCTCACAGAAACAAACGGAGTTGATCAAAGACCAAATATTAAAATATTCCTTGTATCATTGAATCTCTTTGTACATTTATCAATGTGTCATTCCACAAGAAATGCGGAACTTGTGGGGAAGTAGTTTACTAAAAGTGTTGTTTTTAGTATTTGAGAATTTATAACACTAAACTTTTGTATTTTCACACAAATTATCTCATTTATTAAAAATAAACTTATTTAATGATTATTTCTAGAGAAAATAGCGTTTTATAAGCCCTGGGAATTTAATTCGATGCTTTTTCTAGTTTTATTCAAACATAATTTTTAGTAGTATGCTTCTAGTGGATTTTCCGTGCATCTCTTTATACAGTACCCAATAAACTAAGGATGTTAATAGAATGCGAATGTATCGTAAACCTATCCTACAATACTTTGTAATGCGAACTGCTTGTATTCAACAGAGTTAAGAAGAAAATAGCTTTATGATATTAGTCTAAAATGAGCCGTGTAAAATTATAACTAAGCTAGTTAGTAAACTCTTTCTTTATGTTTCAAGACTAATTAGCAGGTAATTATGTTAAGAAATCGTCTGTGGTCAAAATGTGGAATATGATATGTGTCAATATAACAACTTCTCTTGAAAACACCGCCTGAGCTTTAGTGCTAAATTAAACAAAAGTGACCAGTCTTTGTAATTTTAAAATCTAAGATAATGAAAACCTAAATTTTATTTCTTCCGATACACAATACAATATCTTTCGCATGTGGTGAGATTTTATAATTTTGTCATCAATTCTATCAATTATGAACGCAGTTCAAAAGTTGTACTCTGCCAGCCAGCCGCGGGCATAAAACCAATGTCGTTAAACGTAAGAAGAATGGTGTATAATAGAAAAAATCTGCTCAATATTTGCGATAAGTTTGCAGGGATCATGACATCATCATCTGCTTATATGTTCAAATTGCTTCCAACTTTTACTAGATTCTATTAATAGGCTGCCGACATCATGGCACATCTCGCAACTTGCTGGCTTGTATAAAAAGAGACAATCGCTTTACACCATAGAGGCTACCACCCTCCCCTCTCTGCCTACGCTCACCGCCCATTGTAAATGGCTCGCGGACCGATCACATAGTAATGCCAATAGAACTAAAAATAAAGTTTTGGAGGGGCTAGGCTAATAGAGGATTAATTTTCTTGTATAGATACTACCTTTACAACCATATTAAATTGTATACAAATATATTTGTGCAAATACATACAAACACAAAATCGACATTGGAATTAAAATGAACACATTGGGATAAAAGCGAACTTGCGCATTTTGAACAGCTATCCGGGCATGTCGCAATACCGATTGCTCAGAAATAACTAGTTCACAGGAGTGATCATTCTGAATAGCAATGAAAGAATAATTTTTTAAAGAAATAGACGTTTTAAATAAGTTATTTTTGTAGGATTTGTGGCCGGAGAGATCCAGTCGGTGCAAGGGGATCAGGTCACCGTCGTTACAGCCAAAGGAACATCGGTAAGTCTAAAAGTGCAAGTGATGGAATGAAAATGTTAAGTGAGTGTATAGAGGAAAATATAAATGGATGAAAGTATACAATAGGGAAACGATCAATGATGCTACTATATTGTTCTTAGCGAAAATCAAATGGTTTTCTAAAGATTCATGGGAAAATTTAAAAATTTATCCTCATGACTTAAAATTTTCAAAAACAAAATAGGTATTTAATGAACTGATGACGGTTTATTTTAATTTTCACATCTTATCTAACAAATAATATTGTTATTATTTATAGATTTAGCCATTTAAAAGAATTTTCCTACACCACAATTAAACTATTTTGCTTATATGAATAGCAGAGACGCTAGTATAGGTTTATTTACACTACTGTTGTTAAGGTGACATATGTTAAAGCAATAAATCAGATTGATGAAAAACCCTCACTAACACTTTATTTTCAACTAAATATTTAGAAATACCACATTTTCATACATATAATGTGATATTTCTTAAAGCCATTTCCGTATTGCTTATCGTGGTGAATAAGTAACTGGGGTTTGCACTATTAATCTGGTACTAGAATAATTCGTCAATAAATATTAATAAAATGAGTAAAAATGAAAGATTTTTAACAAGTAATTGATTATGAAAACGAGTGAAATGTTTTACTAGGTGACAGTGAAGAAGGATGAAGCCCAAGAGATGAACCCTCCTAAGTATGACAAGTCAGAAGATATGGCCAATCTTACTTTCCTTAATGAAGCGTCTGTGCTTTCTAACTTAAAGGACCGATATAAGGACATGATGATCTATGTTAGTTTCCTCTTTTAAAAGCACTTCTACAGTAAAGATCTCATACAAGTGTATTCTAGTACAGCGATGTCTGGTTCTTTTTAGACCTACTCCGGACTCTTTTGTGTGGTAATCAACCCTTACAAGCGCCTGCCCATTTATACCGAAAGTGTTATCAAGCATTATATGGGAAAACGAAGAAATGAAATGCCTCCTCACCTGTTTGCTACTTCTGATGAAGCTTACCGAAATATGGTTCAGGGTAAGTTTCTTATATTTTCGTCATTAATTGGAGAGATTTGAATTGGATAGAGTACGCTTTTCATTTTTGATCTGAACCTGAAGGTATTGCATTCGTACAATTTCAGATAAGGAAAATCAATCTATGCTAATTACTGGAGAGTCTGGAGCTGGAAAAACTGAAAACACAAAAAAGGTTTCTATATATTTATTTTTATTTATTGGTTTTTCTATATATATTTATTTCAACATTTCTTCTTCTTTTTTCCATGATAATTAAATAAATACTCTTCATAAGAGCATTTCCTACTTTAGCAACAATATTTTTTACCTAATCTCACAACAGCATTTTGATTTCAGGTAATTTCTTATTTCGCTATTGTCGGTGCTACGCAACAGGGCGGTACCAAGGAAGGAAAGAAAGGAGTAAGTTCATATTTACTAGTTATCGTATATGCTCTGTGAAAATATTTAATAAGTAGAAAACTAATTTAAATATGAAATAAATTAACAATAATTTCTTAGGGTACTCTCGAGGAACAAATTGTGCAGACAAATCCTGTGCTTGAAGCTTTCGGTACGCAGAATACTGCTCTTTTCTATATAATAGTTCCAGCTTAAAATTTAGAAACGAAAATAAACAGCACATTATAAAAAATCTTCAATTTAGGTAATGCCAAGACCGTACGTAATAATAACTCATCGCGTTTCGGAAAATTCATTCGTACTCACTTCTCTGGTAGTGGAAAATTGGCTGGAGGAGATATTGAACACTGTGGGTTAAGAGAAATCCAAAACATGACAAAATGTCGCCATATAACATGGTTCAAATAATAGTATTAGGAATATATATTTAAGATCTACTGGAGAAATCCCGTGTTGTGCGTCAAGCCCCTGGAGAGCGTTGCTACCACATATTCTATCAGATTATGTCAGGCTTCGATCCTAAACTACGCCGTTAGTTACCAGTATTTTAAAATACTTTTTGCATGTTATTAACAGTAAGATAACTACGTATACAAATTTTGGAATTATGATTCATTACACCTCTTATGTTATAATAAAGATAATTAGGGTTTTGATTTTTAGCAACCTTAAAACTCACCAATGATATCACGTACTATCATTTCTGCTCGCAAGCTGAATTGACTATCGAGGGTATGGATGATAAGGAAGAAATGGGCTTAACACAGGTAATGTGAAAACAGGATCTAGGAAGAGAGGAGTAGAAATCCAATACTGAAACGTTTCGAGGATAGTCAAACGTAGAGCGAATACAAAATATATAGCAGAAATTTTTTTCTTTTTCTTGAATGGATGATTATTAGTTTAGGAAGCATTCGATATCATGGGTTTTGAAGATCAGGAAGTCTTAGATCTTTACAAGGCTTGTGCTGGCATCATGCACATGGGAGAGATGAAGTTTAAACAAAGACCAAGAGAAGAGCAGGCAGAGCCCGATGGAGACGAAGGTTAGTGCATTAGTTTTCACTATTTTTTAATGTATTTTTATCAATAATTAGTGAGAATACAAGAGAATACATTGCTCTAGTGATTTGAAAACTTCAATCAATGAAGAGATATCCCGAATGCATAACTTATTATTAGAAGACATTATGATGCGTTTATTATACACACATATAGTATTTTAGATTATGGTTTAAAGTTCTTCATTTTTAATATAGGATTATATTATTACTTATAAATGAGTTTTGTACTCGAATCGTAAACTCAGAATACTCTAAGTGCAAATATAGAGGACTAAAGATGAATGACTTCATTTCAGATGCACAGAACGTAGCACATAATCTTGGTGTCAACCACGAAGAATTCCTTAAAGCTCTTACTAAGCCACGTGTCAGAGTAGGAACTGAATGGGTGAACAAAGGGCAAAACTTGGAACAGGTTAAATTCTTTAAACTTCGTGTACCTCATTTGATCTTGCTTTTGACATGAACAAGTATTATGACCATCAGTTTTATCATGAGTCAAGATATAATTAATTAAGAGATGTAACCTTTTATTTAGGTCCATTGGGCAGTATCTGGTCTTGCCAAGGCCGTCTATGCTCGAATGTTTAGATGGCTAATTGCAAGGTAAAATCAAGATCAAAATATTGCTCTGCTTTCAAAACTTAAATAAGTTTCTGTAAGATCTCATTATTATTAGTTCATTAAAGTTTATTCCAAAAGTTAATAGACAACTGACATCATGTAAGATTAGTAGTAAGCTTAATATAATAATGTCGTCGTTCAGATGCAACAAAACACTGGACGCTAAAGAGATCGAACGACGCTTCTTTATTGGAGTACTCGATATTGCTGGATTTGAAATCTTTGATGTAAGCAAATAGTTTAGCGTATATATTAAAAAAATTAGTTATAAACTTTACTCTTGGTACTTTCAATAAATTATTAGGCGAAATTTTAATTATAGAATTGATAACTTCTTCTAAATGTAAGACGAATGTTAACCGTCATTCTAGCTACGAAAAGCACTTTACCATGCAAGCTAATATTATATTTGTCATTTTAAATATTACAGTTCAATTCATTCGAACAACTGTGGATTAACTTCGTAAATGAGCGGCTGCAACAGTTCTTCAATCACCACATGTTTGTTTTGGAGCAGGAGGAGTATAAAAGAGAGGGTATTCAGTGGACTTTCATCGATTTTGGACTGGATCTCCAAGCCTGTATTGAGCTTATCGAAAAGGTCTATAAATCTTTTCATAGCATTGAATGCCCTAGAAAAATTGATATGCTTTTTATTCTAAATATTAAATCGAAATATTAATTGGAATGTAGAAAAGGTATCCAGATAAAAGATACAATTTCATAAAACTTTTAATTTCAGCCTCTCGGTCTCATCTCTATGCTTGATGAAGAATGTATTGTACCGAAAGCCACTGACATGACTTACGTACAGAAGCTTCTAGACCAGCATCTCGGTAAACATCCTAACTTCCAGAAACCCAAACCACCAAAGGGTAAACAGGTATTTCCCACTTTTATCCACGACTTTTTTTCCATTTTAATTTCTTTAATCCTAAGAAGATCATAAAACAAGAGTTTTAGAATATTAATGTTTTAGGCGGAAGCTCACTTCGCAGTTGTCCATTATGCAGGAACTGTGCGATACAATGCCATGAACTTCCTTGAAAAGAATAAGGTAATCTTCACTTATAATTACTCCATGGTTATCATAGTAAATAATTTAAGTTTATATTCTACTTTGTATCTTCACTACAATATTATCCGTTAAAATTACCGGAATATGTCGTAAATGCGCTCATTACTAGGATCCTCTCAATGACACAGCTGTAGCTTTGCTGAAGCATTCGCAAGGCTGCCAGTTGATGTTGGACATCTGGTCTGACTACCAAACACAAGAAGAAGCAGCAGAGGCTGCTAAGGCAGGAACTGGAGGAGGAAAGAAAAAGGTGAGGTATATAAACGCAAATAGAAGGAAAATCCAATTACCCATAGAGATTATTTCCAGGGAAAATCTGCTTCATTCATGACAGTATCTATGATCTATCGTGAATCGTTGAACAATTTGATGAATATGCTCTACCAGACCCATCCTCACTTCATCCGTTGCATTATTCCGAATGAGAAGAAACAATCTGGTAGGCAGAAAATATATACGGATATATATGTTACAATTAATAGCGATGATCTTTAAAAGAAATATAAAGTTTTGTTCAAGTTATCATAGATGACTAAGAGCATTTTTGTTCTATATATTATAAATTAAAATAAGTTCATTCACTATTTTTAGCTGCAACACTTTTATATTATACAACTAATATTATAAAACTCCTTAATTTTTTCTAAAGTACATGAAGAAAGTGTATTATAATCATGAATTAATATATCTTCTATTAGGCTATATGAGTTTCATTGCTTGTAGGTGTTATTGACTCTGCTCTGGTACTCAACCAGCTGACCTGTAATGGTGTACTTGAGGGTATCAGAATTTGCAGAAAGGGATTCCCTAACAGAATGCTTTATGAGGATTTCAGACATCGGTGAGAGCTTGATATTTGAACATCTAGAAGCAGTGCAATAATACACCAGATTTTGATATACACTTTTAAAGATAACTATATTCATAACATATGCTGTTATTAAGTACGTGAAATTCCTAAAATATAAAAAATCACAAATCTTGCCATTTATACATTGTAGCAATCAAAAAGGAATTATGGGAAAGTGATAATCATTTTAGCTATGCTATACTGGCTGCTGATGAGGCCAAAAAAGACGATGTAAAAGTTGCCTCTGTTGCAATCACCGACAAACTTGTTAATGAAGGAAATCTTAAGGACGAAGAATTCAAAATTGGAAATACCAAAGTTAGTTATATTCTTATATTTCTCGGTAAATTTATTAAAATTCCTTGAAAAGAATAAGGTAATTTTTCACTTATAATAGACATAGATTTAGCAATTCCGATCTTTCCATATGATATTTATGTTAAAAAGAATTAATTAATTCAAGGTATTCTTCAAAGCGGGAATTCTTGCTCGTTTAGAAGATTTGCGTGACGAAATTCTATCTAAGATCATGACTAACTTCCAAAGTCGAATCAGGTTGGTTTTGAGCTCTTCTAATAAATTTAAATTAGTTTCAATAGTAAAAATTTTATACTTTCAGGTCGTATCTTGCCAAGAGTGACCTTAAGCGAAGACTAGATCAGCAAACTGGTATGTGGCGCCCATTGTAAGAACGTTGTTAAAAACTCACATTGTTTACTGCAAAATATTTTTAAATTTTTTAATGCTCATGCATGTATGCTTAAATGATTGCTATTTCGGAACATGAACATTTTCGAACGTTGTGCACTTATGGGATATTATAAACCACTTAGAATAAGCAAAAGTTCATGAGAATAATTATTTGCCAATCATCTTTGTAGGTCTCCTTGTCGTGCAGCGCAACGTTCGCGCTTGGTGCACTCTTCGTACATGGGAATGGTTCAAGCTATACGGAAAGGCAAGTTCTCCTATTTTACTACACCAGAAATAAATTCAACATATCTTTCTTAAGTAATAAATTTCATGTAGTACTTTAATATTACATCAATAAATCCAATTACCAAAGTATGTAGGTGAAAACCGAATCAATCAATAGTTATGTATTACATTTAAAAAGAAAGCGACTTAAGCTGGAATTGGAAAAAAACTATTATTAGCAACATAATGCAAGACATTAAACAAAAGACGTGATGATGGTGATAAATGAAATTTCCTAGTCATTAGTTTTCTGGAAGGTTCTAGACTCCACGACCACGCAGTTGTAGTTTTTCATCATTGAAACATTGAGATACCAGATGGACGCGGGGGTTGAACTCGGCCTTCCAATTGTTACTGCGCCGCTTCAGCTGTCCAATAGGCAATTGGCATTGCACTTCTTACATCTTCGACCTCTTAGTTTTCTCTTCTTTTCTGTATCTTTCTCCTACACCTTCGTGCACTCATGCTCTATCTCTTTACTCTATTCTATGTTATTTATTAACCCTAGGCTTTTAATAGACTTTAAATAATGAATATAGCATACTTTGAAGTTAGTTACTTACTATTCACAAAAGATTAATTTTGCATTTTAGATATAATAAAATTTCAATAATTGTTTATAGGTCAAGCCAATGCTCAAGGCCGGAAAGGAGGCTGAAGTAATGGGAGAATTGGCAGAGAAAATCAAGGCCCTTGAAGCCGCCGTTGCTCGTGGAGACGAAAACAGAAAAGAGTTGGAAAGCCAGGTATTTTATAAAGTATATTATCCGGCAAATTTTTAACCAAACGAAACCCCTAATTATTAGGTAGCCAGTCTGGTCGAGGAGAAAAATCAGTTGTTCCTGAACCTAGAGAAAGAGAAGGCCAACCTTCAAGACTCTGAAGAACGAAACCAGAAGTTGACTGCTCTTAAGAACGATTTAGATAAACAGCTTAATGAAATACAGGTATATAGAAATAGAATTCTAATATTACTTACTAATATTAGATGCTATTATTGGGTTGTGAAAGAGTTCATTAGTTTTTTTAGTTATAATGCCTCCATTTGGCATATTTTTACTACGAATACCGCTTGTTCACAGTTAGATCTTCTGTGCAGCAGAGATCTTCTTTTCTATCTACAAAACATTACTTATTACAGGATCGCCTGGCTGATATGGAGGACCGAAATAATGATCTCCAAAGACAGAAGAAAAAGGCTAGTTTCTTCGAGAAATAAACAAATCACTTAGTTCTATCTACTTTAATTTATACTAATTTAAAACGAAACACCTTAATGAAAATCGTTGTTGCTATAGGCCGAGCAAGAGATCGCTGATCACAAGAAGCACATCCAAGATCTTGAATTGTCATTGAAGAAAGCCGAAAGTGAGAAACAGGTGATTATTCTTAATTATTAATACAGTAAGAAGTATACAAAAAGAAGACGTATTTTTACAATTTATTTGCGTCTTGTTTTACAGTAAATATAGAAATTGTTATTTATCTGTGTAGGAATATTTACCATTGCGTTTTCAGCCATTTTATATTTAAAAAAAAAAGTTAACTCTTAGAAGTAAAGCACTGAGAATAAGGAGTGACAAAGTTAATCGCTTATAGGCGCGTGACCACAACATTCGTTCTCTACAAGACGAAATGGCCAACCAGGATGAATCAGTTGCTCGTCTTAACAAGGAGAAAAAGCATCAGGAAGAAGTACCCTATTTTCACACTCTATTGTTATTTTTATTATTACTATTAGATCTCTGCTACAATTATTTATTTGAAAATAAGTATAATCATACATTATTACTTCATCTTCTTCTAATATCTCTAGGTAAATCGCAAATTGATGGAGGATCTACAAGCCGAAGAAGATAGAGTGAATCATATGGAAAAGGTTATTTTATTCTCTTTTATTATAGTCATTTTTCATTTACTTTTAAATCTACCATTAAAGGTTCGTGCAAAGCTTGAACAACAGCTTGATGATCTTGAAGATTCCATGGATAGGGAAAAACGCGCCCGTCAAGATCTTGAGAAGTATAATAATTTTTAAGCTTCAATTTTATCGTATTTGTAAGGAAAATTCTTTAAAATTTTATAGGTCGAAACGCAAGATTGAAGGTGAACTGAAAGTGGCTCAAGAAAATATTGATGAGATCACGAAGCAGAAGCATGATGTTGAGCAGAACCTCAAAAAGTAAGTACTATAATTATATATATAATTTTTAAAAAATCAAGATAAACAACTTTTAGAAATATATTCTTAACAAAATTGCATTTAGGCCATGCATTATCTGATAACCTAAACGTTTCAGTTGTGGAAGTTGTTAAGTTACAATGCGAATTTATGCTTATAGAAAAGAAGCCGAATTACACCATCTTTCGACTCGGTTAGAAGAAGAGCAGTCTCTCGTAGCTAAGCTACAACGACAGATTAAAGAATTACAAGCAAGAATTGCCGAACTTGAAGAGGAACTCGAAAATGAACGGCAAAGTCGTGCCAAAGTGAGAGATATAGTGATTTAAATACAGTGTAGTAATTGCTAAATATCCTATTTTTAGAAATATTTTAAATTAATTATCCTGTGATAAAAATGTTATATTTATATTTTCTTAAATATATGATTCTGCCTTTAAGCACAAACGTTATTCCTAAAACTTCAAGAAAATAACTTACCTATATGGCTTCAGGCTGACCGCTCTCGTTCTGAACTGCAGCGTGAATTGGAAGAAATTAGTGAACGATTGGAAGAACAAGGTGGTGCCACGGCGGCTCAAATGGAAGCAAACAAGAAAAGAGAAGCTGAATTAGCTAAGCTGAGAAGAGATCAAGAGGTAGCGTAAAAATATATGAAAAAATAAGCAGTGTTTTCTAAACAAAAAAAACTTTTGCAGTATCCTTTACTTGCCTACTTTTTCTAAATATAAAACCTATAAACTATTTCAAATTCAATATATATTCACGGCATATTATTCTAGGAAACAAATCTAAATCATGAGACGGCTCTTGCTTCTCTGAGAAAGAAGCATCATGACGCAGTCGCTGAACTAACAGACCAGCTTGAGACTCTTCAGAAGTTAAAGGCAAAATCAGATAAGGATAAGGCTCAGTTACAAAGAGAATTTGAGGAAGTGTCTGCTTCTGTTGACAGCGAGGTGAGATATATAAATTTTGCAACATAAGACTTCATCAGGAAGTAAGTATACGATTCAAAGTAATAGAATAGTATGCTCTTATGTCCTAATTTTATTAGTTTAAAAATAGGTTCGTTCACGCCAAGAGGTTGAGAAGCAGCTGAAGCTGGTTGAAGTTCAATATGCAGAAGTTCAAACGAAAGCAGATGAACAAGCTAGACAACTCAACGATTTTGCAGCATTGAAGGTTGATAGTAGTACAGTAATCTGTATTATTGCTAATTAAAACCTTGCATTTAGTTATAATCCTTGAATTTAAGCTTTACGAGTTAAATATCTAGAATCGTCTCAACAATGAGAACGGAGACCTTGGTCGTCAGCTCGAGGATTTGGAGAATCAAGTATGTGTTTGCACGCTATATTCTCAGACTTAAGTTTTCAATTCTTCATTCTTTCCTATTTAACACAAAGTAATTATCTCTAAGGCAACTTTAACTTTTTCGTTCTTTAAAAGATAATAGGTTACCAATATTTTAGCTTAATAGTCTTCATCGACTTAAGTCTCAGCTGTCCAGCCAACTAGAGGAAACTAAACGTAGTTATGACGAGGAGGCTCGGTAAGCATTGCGACAGAAAACTCTATTATTTAAATTTGCGTTATTAGTTTTTAAAACCAAGAAAAGTATTAAATCATGAGAACATCATAGGGCTTTTGTTACTCGATAAGAATATTATCTGGTCAATTATAGAAGGTGATAAATTAAATAAGAACCAAGTTACCTTGAATCATTACTTATTTTATTACTTATCGTATTCATTCTTTAATATCCTATGTTTTATATTTACATTATCACAGAGATGGATTTCTAGTGAACGTCAGGCACTTGCAGCTCAAGTGAAAAATTTCGAACACGAAAACGATAGCTTACGCGAACAACTCGATTCCGAGTCTGAAGCTAAGGTGTGCTAAGCAATTTAGCTCCCACTTTTATGCGTATACCGTATAGGTCAACAATTATCGTAAACTGTATTTTTAGGTAAATCAAATTAACATAAAGCTTTATGATTTGAAAATGACTGTATAATATTATATATATAAAGAAAAAATTAGAGCTAGATCATATACACCTTAATGTAAACAAACTAATAACAGATAAAGTATATAAATCAGTAGTAACAATTAGCTAACTAATGTTACATTTGTCATTTATATTTAGAAGCTAACCGGTATTTAATGAGAAAAATACCAAAGTCCATAATTTTAGGGTGAGTTGTTGCGTCAGATTAGCAAGCAGAATGCCGAGATCCAGCAATGGAAGGCTCGTTTCGAAAGTGAAGGACTTGCCAAATTAGATGAAATTGAGGAGGCCAAGTTAGTATTATATTTTAAATAAAAGCTGTACTTATCGAAAAGAATGAAAAAAATAGTATTAACTCAAGTTAAATTAGGGAAAAGTGCTGTAATGCAAATCTAATAATAAGTTTCAAGTGAATCGCATTCTAACGAACGAGAATTAGCATCTGTAATAGGATAATAACAATCGCTGTAAATTGAGGACCTAATATCTTTTTTTTAAACAGGCGAAAACTACAACAGAAGGTGCAAGAGCTTACTGATGCCAACGAAACTGCATTTACAAAAATTGGTTCTCTCGAGAAGACCCGACACAAGCTTATGCAAGACTTGGACGATGCGCAGGTACCACATGTTGTTCAAAGCAGTTTTTACCAGCTTATGTTCGTGAAAATAAGTTAAACTAATGTATTAAAATTACTTCGGTTTGAAATTGAGAAACTATTAAATGATAATGAAAAATTCTGTAGTATTGTTTTCTTAGTTGATAATATCTACTGATATCCTGGATATAAACTTTGAATTTAGGTTGATGTTGAGCGAGCTTCATCATACGCTGCAGCTCTCGAGAAGAAGCAAAAGGGTAATTACATCAATAATACTTTCAAATCTCTAAACATAAAAGTAAATATTATTGCATTCCTCAAAATTGTATTGGATTTATGCTCACATTATAATTAATCACTTATATATTGTCTTTCATAAAGAAAATCTTATCAATATTCAGGATTCGATCGTATTATTGATGAGTGGAGGAAGAAGAGTGATGATCTATCTGCTGAGCTTGATGCAGCTCAAAGAGATAATAGGAACCTAGCCACCGACTTGTTTAAGGTTTATTCACATGTTAATTTAGAAAGAGAACATATGTACATATTAATATTATATTGGATTAAATTAAACGTTTACTGCAAATAAAAAGTAGAAAAGATTACAATTTTAGGCAAAGACCGCTCAAGATGAACTAGCAGAACATCTAGAAAGTGTACGACGTGAAAACAAACAGTTGGCTCAAGAAGTGAAAGATCTAGCTGACCAGCTTGGAGAAGGTGGACGGTACGTATTTTTTGTAAATTCTGAAAGGTTATTTAAGCCTATAATCACATTGCACAGTTTTTCCGTTATCTTGTTTCTAATCTATAGATAAATTTCTTAAAAGCAGCACTTTTATTCATTGGCTATTGTATATTTAACTTCTAGAATGATGGTACCTGTATATTCTTTGTTAATCTAGCTCTGTACATGAACTACAAAAAATGGTACGCCGCCTTGAAGTTGAGAAAGAAGAACTGCAAAAAGCTCTAGATGAAGCTGAAGCTGCGTTAGAGGCTGAAGAAGCCAAAGTACTGCGTGCCCAGGTTGAAGTCTCTCAGATAAGAGCAGAAATCGAGAAACGCATCCAAGAGAAAGAGGTTAGTCTTTAAAAATATTTGTTGAAAGATAAGAAATAATTTCTTACTGATAAATAAAAACTATAGGAAGAGTTTGAAAACACCCGAAAGAACCACCAACGAGCTCTCGAAAGCATGCAAGCAACCCTAGAAGCGGAGATGAAACATAAGGAAGAAGCTTTGAGAATTAAAAAGAAACTTGAAAGTGATATTAACGTAAGTTCTTCATATAATGGTATATATCAATTTATATATAATATCATGTATATTTTCTTAAAATTAATTAATTTTAGGAACTTGAAATTGCTCTTGATCATGCTAATCGTGCTAATGCTGATGCACAAAAAACAATCAAGAAATATATGGAGACAGTTCGTGAGCTACAGTTGCAAGTGGAGGATGAACAGAGGCAGAAAGACGAAATCAGGTGAACAGTTTTTCCTGTGATATCATTTTCAATAATTTCCATTTATGATTTATTATTTATTATTCCCAAATAATTGAGTTGTTTAATGTTAATGGATAATATTATCTGAAAAATAAGTCTGGCATTTTTTTTGAATTAGAACTTTTATAGAGAACAGTTCCTTAACTCTGAGAAGCGTAATGCTATTCTACAATCAGAAAAGGAGGAGTTGTCTCAATTGGTATGTCTATCTACTTTAATCTTTATTTCTTTTATAGTACTAAAAGCAATATAAAGTCATATAACGGTTTATATTGGGATCAGTTCTAATTAACTGCCAAATCTAATATAGAATATCCTTAGTTCTATATGAAATACAATGGTTACAGGCGGAAGCAGCAGAACGCGCCCGTCGCAACGCGGAAACTGATTGCATTGAGTTAAGAGAGCAGAATAATGACCTATCTGCTCAACTAAATGCAGTAACAGGAGTGAAGAGAAAGTTAGAAGGGGAATTGCAAGCAATGCATGTAAGTGGAGAATATTACAAAATTATAAGTTTAAAATTTAGTGCATACAGAAGTATACAGAGATACTGCAGAAAATTAAATATGTTAAAAAAGAAGAGATAACTTATAGAGGAATATTAGTAATTAATAACAAATTCTAACTTTTAGGCCGAACTTGATGAGACTCTTGCTGAACTCAAGAACGCCGATGAAATGGGCAAGAAAGTAAGTATTAAGAAAACGAAGTAATTAACCTTATTAATAACTAATCGTAGAACAATATGAAATATTATTTTGAAGGCAAAAACTATTTTAACTGAATTTAGGCTGCGGCAGATGCGGCCCGCTTGGCTGAAGAACTTAGACAGGAACAAGAGCACAGTATGCATGTAGAAAGAATCCGAAAAGGACTTGAAGTTCAAATCAAGGAGATGCAGGTGTTCTTTGCTTACAAACCAGAAAATCTGGCTATATTTCTGCACAGTTTAGATATAATGAATATAGTTGCTTTAATCTTTAAAAGATTCCAGTAGTTATAGTAAAAGTTTATTACTAGGAAATCGGATAAACGACAGTTTCTCCCTAAACCATTTATATATTTAAGGTTCGCCTTGATGAGGCTGAAGCAGCTGCCCTTAAAGGAGGAAAGAAGATAATTGCTCAATTGGAGGCGCGTATCCGCAGTTTAGAGCAGGAATTGGATGGTGAACAAAGGTAGTAAAAGAACACGTTTATTTCTTCAAAAAACAGAATGTCATCTCGGTTGCATATTTACGTGTACTGTAATAGCGTACTTACCTGTCTTAATTATATACTATTTTTATTATTGTATTCAAATTAGTAATTCGAATATAATTCCATTGAAAATACTATCTTTTAGACGCCACCAAGACACGGACAAGAACTGGCGCAAAGCAGAGCGTCGTGTGAAAGAAGTAGAATTCCAACTAGAAGAAGATAAGAAGAATGTTGAAAGACTAACTGAACTTATAGATAAACTACAGGCCAAACTCAAAGTCTTCAAACGTCAAGTTGAAGAAGCAGTAAGTATGAAGGAAATTAAAGCAATACTTTTCATTTAAAATGGATATTAGTAAGTTTTATTAAAGGAACGATGTGCATAGTCCTTTTATTTAGCTAGGTAACATTATAATTCCACAAAAAATGTTTAAACCACAGGTGGTAACCGTTTTTAGCATAATAAATTCCTCTTTTAACTTGATTATTTAGGAAGAAGTAGCAGCCACAAATCTGGGTAAGTACCGTCAACTACAAGCTCAGCTAGATGATTCCGAAGAGCGAGCTGACATTGCCGAAAACGCTTTGTCAAAAATGCGCAACAAAATTCGCGCTTCTGCATCTGTTGCTCCTGGAGGACTGACACATTCAGCAAGCTCGGCTGTAATGCGAAGCACATCGTTTGCCAGGGACTTTTAACTAATGTCTATTTAAGTCCTGTCTAAGTTTCAGCCGAAGCCATAATTTCGCTAATTTTAATTAAGTTTTTCAGATTTTCACGTATTGATTGATTTATGCCTTAATTAACCACCTCAACAAATTTATATCTTTCGAATTATATCCTTCATATACTTTTCGCAAATTTATGCTTTTAATTGTTTTGAACATTTTGAAATTCCACTTCGAGAGGATATCATTAATAACGCTCTAATATGTTGACGCGCTTTTTCAAACCTCCAAGCTAGGATTAGTGACTTAGAAATTGCCTTAGTTAAGATTAAGTGTCCTGTATTTTTAAATAAAGTAATGAGCAGACTATGACGATAGTCGGACAATGGATGAGCAATCTAGTCAAGTGTAATATACTTCTGTGTGCCTCAATAAAGTGTGCTTTCAATACTTTCTCTCCATTCTAGAATAATTTAACTGGAAAGTACATGTGATCTGCTTCTACCAAATATTTTAAAACTCCCGATTTATTTCTTCTTCATGAGCTTTGTACTACAACTTAACAATATTTTTAGCTGCCCTCTTAGATTTTTATCTTATATTATCACAAACAAAACATCATAATACATAAAACTAAATATACATCATTTGGTGCAACTTCAGTAGCCGAAAGTACGGTTCCTGATCAGATGCTATTTCTTGTATATATCAACAACCAATAAGTTACCTTCAAATGCCTTCAAAAGTTCACTGTATTCTGGAAATCAGTTCTGTATTCCCGCAAATCTTTCTACGTTCATTTAGAAAAGTTTCAGCTAATAGAATTTTCCGTAAATAACACCCTGTAGTGATATCAGTATTAATTTTAACGATTGAGAAAGCAAGCAACAATCTTAGATTGCTGTTCTACTTCCTTCTCTTGTGTATTATTAATTGATTTGATCTTTTTCTCTGTTCAGCCACTAACATTACCAATTTATAAGCGCCAAATTTTGCATGAAGGCAGTGGGACACGTGCACTTTCGAGATCTAAAAGTTACGTTTCGCGCAAATGGCGAAGCAACGTCCATATTGTGCTACTTCCACTTTGTGCCGCATGTGATAAATGTTTCGCTAATGAGGTCTTAGGTGTGATGTAATACTCGCTCCGAAGAAACTGATCTCTCGACTAAACCTAACTCAAGAATATTCTAAACGAATATTACTCCACGGAATAGCCTTCCTATTAGGCTTAAACATGTCGACCTTTAAGTGAAAAGAGAATGTACTTTAATTTACTGTTTTATTTAAGTGCAATTACCACTTCTTGAAAAGCATTATTCTGCTTGCTCTTTTAATGTTTACTTAAGAACATAGGTTATTGGGACTTACGAATCGAATGAATTATTTATTGTTACAAATCTAATTTCTAGTCGATAAATATAGCAAAGAATTCATTTAAAAAAAGGTGTATGAACATTAATCTATCAATTTTATTATTCTATTCCCTCACTTAACGGTTTTAGAATGAACTAAGCAATTTAAACGTATTGGTTTCCATTTAATGCCTCTGATCGTTGATTTATTTACAGTTAAATGGAGTTGCCCTAAGCGAACTCATTGCTTAACTAGTTTCTAGGACCAAAAACCCAATTACTGGTAATAAAGTAGACAACGCAAACGGTAGTTCACCAATTCATGATCTGTACACTGCTCTGAACGCTATCTGGCACTACTGGAATGCGAGTCAAAATTATGGTGAATTTCATATTAAAAACAAGGTTATCAAGCAAAAATTCGTATACAAATCTATGCAATAAACAATTGGCACATTCATCACGTAACACGCTTCTGGGTGCAATTTCATCTAACCCTATTCTTTGTCACTTCTTTCAGATATGGAAGGCTAAATAATTATTTAAGCAAGGCATGTGTTCACTAGACGATCCCAAAATACAGCGAAAACATTCGTTTTGTAAGATTAAATGTTAGAAGACGTTTTGTCACATATTATTAATCAGTCTTGTCAAGACGTAATTTTGATAACTTCGCAAGATTAGCATTATATAATAGAAGAAATGATGGTATTCATGCAAAATGTTCTAGTATTAGTAGAACAAGTAGATTTACTTAAAAATTCAGTGGAAAATGTATCCATTTGTAAATCCAAGGAAAGCATTATGAACACAGGATTAAAGATAAAATCTGGTGTCTTTTGTTAGCTTTTTGAGGTACCAACTTTACATTGAAGAAGTATGACTCCAAAATAAACCAATTATCCGATAATTACAAGCAAAACAAATATGTATATAATAAAACTACTAAAAACAAAATTGATAAGAAAAGCTAAAAACAGGTTATGGAAAAAATTTTCGTGTGAGATCTATAGTAAATTGAGATATCTTTAGTCTTTTCTAAATTTAGCCTAGGTTTTTCGCACCAACAAAGGTTAAGCCGAATTTGGACACCACATTAGAATAATTTCACTCTTTATTTGCCCACTGGAAATGCATATAAATTTGTAAGCGTACTTATGTACACGATACATATATCCATTCAAAAAATGATGTGAATTACTGTATGAATTCTTGATTGCTTTTCTCATAATTGCCCTTAGGTCCTGTAAATAAGTTCGAGCGAACAATTCCTTATGACACTACAAATTCCCATTAAAGCATTAGAATATATTTGGATTATGAGAAAATAGTGAAATGAGGAGCTATTTACTGCAGTCCAGGATATAATTATAGTGACTAATAACATGTACATTCAAGTCTAAATTAAAGTTGTGAATGCCTAATGGAATCGAGTAGTACGGTAGTCAAAGCTGTTACATCTTTTACGGCCTTTAATAACATGTGTATAGTTAGAAAATACTCATTTATAGAACAACCAAGAAATATTTTGCGGCCATCACTGTTGCGGTAATTTTCCCCGCAGAGTGTTTAATGCTATTGACGCCTTAAGCATATTTTTGTGTACGTGCCATGAATCTAATGACATGACTAGAACGCTCTTAGTCGTTGGCTGCCGTCGTTGCGACTCTGCCTTTCTGAAGTGCTCCTCGATTTTCTCACAACTGGCAGTCTTCTCTATTTCTAGGCTGTCATATAAAAAACACTCGAGTTACTCATTATGCTCAAAACAAACAACTAGAAGCAATGGTTTAATAAGCCATGAACTTACAGTTGTCGCCATGAACTTCTAATTGCTAGTACTCTGTCATTCCACGTTCACACCATTCATAATTTCTATGGATAACAGAAATTGAAGTGTTCTGTATCTGTTTTGTGTCCGATGTCAGATACATTCCACTCACTACTTAATACTTCAGCGAGCTACTTTCTTTGTATTAAGTCTTGTATTAATTCGCTTAAAAAGCGAGAAAATTAGTCAAAATAACTGCTTAAATATTTAAGCGATCACGTAATCGCTATTAGGAGGAACTCTACTATGCATGACATAAATTCCAAATAATTTCTAAAATTAATTTTTAAATCCTAAATAATTTATGTGATATTGGATGATGGTTTACAAAACGATGATTGGAGTCAGTTTAAATGCTTATAAGTGTAAGTTAAAATCAGCTGCTTACATGGTTCAGTTGTTGTTCTATGCATTATTAAACTTTGAAATAATAAGCTTCAGTTAACATTCATATGAAATCTTTCATAGAATAATTGCTATAATTATCAGTACAAGTAAAGTATGTCTGTCTACTTAAAAGTTATCCACCTTTTTATTTATGGGTGCCTTCTAACTAGTCATTGAGGCTTTAGTCACATTTATTTTTTAACTAATTCTGGCAATTAAATAGTATATATTATTATAATATTTATTAATTTTCACTTTATATTGTTGAAACAAAATAGTAATAATTTATAATCTCTCTTTAGCACAAAATTGACATGTGTTTGGAAGTTTTTAGGGGATATAACCACATTTGAATTTGAGCACAAAAAATAAAAGACACTCGTAGTAACTCTAAACTACATCACTGGTTTTATTCAGAATTTCCCACTTGTCATTTTTTCCGATTTATATTCATTTCCTACGTTTTCTACAACCCTACGGCAGTTCTCAAAATGATTATATATAGAATCCTCCTTGTTCTCAGTGTACAAATTATTGTTGAATAACTATTTCTGCTTTCATTCCTGACGTTGCAGATTAAATAAACTGCAAAAAGTACCTTTACGAATACACTTTATATGTGTGAATTTAAACACGCCCATAAATTTTATGAATTATTGAATACTTTACAGATTCTTGAGGACAAGGAATAATGGTGATCTATAGTATCGGCAATACTTCACTGTACATTCCAATCTCTACTGACGAATATGTTGTGAACACTACTCATTCAACTGCTCTAATATATATCCGTGCTGTTGTACAAACTTTTGTCGTCTTTTTATCGACTATACTTAACGTCTTGATGATTATGCGATTTGGACGATGGAATCTTATACACGCCAATCTGCGAATTATATTCATTACACACCAAGTCGAATTTTTTAATCTTGCTATCTCACAAATCGTCATGATGTGCTACCAAAGTGGGATAATAGAAATCCAGTGTGAGTTCTTGCTCACTGTTTGGACTATGTCTCATTTTATGCTTGCGACCTGCTGCTATTTCTTTAACTGTATAGCAAGCCTATAAGGAAATCTATTTTCTCATGGAAATGTAGTTCTGAAGTCGTGTATATGTACCTTCCTATAAGCCTCTTACAGAAACATTGAATACGATCTCCGTATTACTCATGGGTCATGGACATGCCTATAGTAGTACATTATTCTAAATAAACGGATTGACACATGGCTTTAAAGGTTTAGATTCCAAAATAATTTGCAGATGTAGCTACTTCTGATCTACTTCTGATTTATGCGGGGTTCTTCCGAGTTCACTATATGATTTCCTCCATGTTTGTGTTATCCGCTGCCGTAGTAGAACGATTTATAGCCACGATTCTTGTGCACAGCTACGAACGTTGCCAAAAAATATCTCCAGGTACATAAAGCATTCATATTTATGCATAAATATATTTGCAAAGATGAATCAACTCTTTTTTAGGAGTACTGATAACTTTATTTAAACTATTAAGTTCTCTTTATTGTACATATGAAATAATTTGGTTACATATGACTATTCCTCAAAGAGTTTTAATTATGACACTTGCTATATTATCTTCTCTTACTGTGAGTATTTACATATATTATTTAAAAAAATTTTTTTAACTATATAAATCATATAAGTGCAATCGATTTTTCTCCGGCTTGTAACTTCTTTAGAATGAAAATTTTGCATATAAACGAACAGATTTTGAACTGGTGTTGAATTTCCGATCTGATACATGGTTCGGACTTTTCATATGCCCTGTTCCGAAGGAAGTTTCAAGAGAATGCAATCGATTACCGTCTTTTTGTAAATGGATATGACAGTGCTATACCGATTTATATTTAATTGAATTTGCCGCATTCAAGAGCAGTTCTAACTTGGTTATCGTTTAATGTGGTTTAGTAATATAATTAAAATACTGAACAAGTGCTACATAACCGTATGAAAGATATAAGCCTAAAATAATTATGCAGTTATTCAGAATTGTTGTAAAATAATCGCAACTAGATATTCAACAGCAGAGAAATCCCTAGCTTTTGAAAAATCCTTAATTTAGCGACTTAAATTTAGTTATCAAAAAAAGAGTAGGATAAAAGAAATGCTAGTCCAATTAACGAACCCTTAACACAACTTTTGATATTCTAGGTATTCGTCTGGCTACATAGCTACAATAACAATCATATGGCAAGGATACTACGAGTCGAGACTTTATCAGAGCACACCTTAAGCTTGAAATATCAACTGTCAGAAAATCTCAGAGTATTCAATGTGCGATTTTGTCAAATACTTCCACCACTCTTCATATGTCAATCTAACAATTTCCAATGATAGTGCATTAGTCATTTTTAACAGTTTTTGTATTTTCACCTGATAAATCTATGAATTTATGGTATTGTTACTTTAAAATGCTAATTTGCAGTTAGTGCGCGCTCAGTTCTACGCTGCTTCTTCATGGTTCATAGCTTATTTAGCAGGACTTTTCATTTCAAATGTCATTATTGACAGTATCTTCCTACCTTTTGTAGCAATTTTTCTAGAAATTATGTTAATCAGGTCAGTGGAAAACTGTTGGTTTGAATACGTCCAAGTTTTTTTTAACACCAACTTGTTTCAGTGGTCCTATTTTCACTGCAATAATGGTGGTTCCGAAAAGTTTGGCTTGGAATGAGATGTTGTTATGGTTTTTGCGAAAATCCCCTGCTCCCATGACTACTTTGAAACAAGTGCCAACTACAGAAAGACTAGCTACTGAAACAAATCTTTATTTTAATCAATTAATGGATAGTTGGAAATGAGATTTAACTATCAATAGTTGTAGCAGGGTTCTATTTATATCTATCTGTTTGCTTTCGTTGTGTATTTCAATAAAATATATCTTTTAACTTTGCAAAATAAATTATGGCAAATTTGCATTATACTGGGTTCTTAAGCGGGCATAATATATTTTCAAATCAAATACAAAGTTACTGTATAAATAATGCGTAAGTGCTGCGCAATCCTTCCAGAGAACACAAAATTCCTTCAATCTTGTATTTAAGCACTTTAAAATCAGTACCATCTGCCGACAGCCTAGCAAATCTTTGCATACTCGGTATGAGATATGTAAACAAAAAAGACCCTGCCATTACTGGGCTTTTCTATGAAATTAAAGTATAGACAGGTGTGTTCCAAAATGTTTAGGAAGTCGCATTTCCAGCAGTATATCTGTTAATTGCATTTATGCATTGTAGTTTTGTTTATTAAAAAGTTTCGTTTAAAATGTATTTGGTTATTGGCTTATTTAGCTAAATGCTGCATTAAATGTCTATTAAGATAAAAACCTTTCAATTCGTAATATTTTAGTCTCATATAATTGTAAAAACCTAAGCATAGAAGCAATTAGTTGAATATATTACCATTTGGAATCAACTTTGGAACACGAATCTAGAGAGACTATTTAATTAATATACTAGAAGAAATAAATTGACTTTATTTGTTTTCGCCTAGTTACATTGTGTAGTTATTTCATCTATAAATAATTATATCCCTGATTAAATATTGATTTCTTAAATTGTTTTTTCGAAATAAGACTTAATATGTACTAAAGTACACTGTTTCCAAATCTTAAGAAAGCAGTTTCACTACAATCAAGCTATTCCACCAAAGTGTATTTTTTTAAGTCTTTGGGACACAGTACTATAAAACCAACAATTCGTATTTGCACTCGGTACTTGTGAAAGTTTCGCACAGCACTTTCCTTCCCACTGATTGTGCAGTTCGCTGGCTATCAGCGTTGGAGGAGTGGGTTGCAGAAGTAGGTGTATTTTTGATTCAGTGCGTGGTTCGATTCCATCGATTAGGTTCTGTCGATTACAGCCAACAAGTGCTTTATGGTCCACAAATCACTAGGGGAAAACATTACTATCCTAACCAGAATACCTAAAAAAACGTTTCAATTCTGGGTAGTACTCCACCACACAGTAGAAAACGGCTCGCACTAGGACTCTCGAAAATTACACGAATTGAGCTGAAACATTTATGATGTGTATTTATCATCATAACTATAAGCTCGTAAATCTTTTGCACATCTTTATATTCTCTATATATAAACACTTAGCGTAACACCAGCCAAACGCTGGACTGATATATAATTAACAAAATGGATAATTTCTATTTCAGACGTATTCATCGCTGTTAGAGAAATAATTGAACGCTTGGAAATATTTAAACAGATATCACACATGCTCAAGAGTGGCTTCAAAGTAGCGTGAATTTGCTAATGATGTCAACCATTCTCAGACAGGCTTTTGAAAAGCGGCATCTATCTAATAACTTAATTGTTTAAAATAGTGTTCATCGTTTCCTTGACAACTTCCCGTCTAACAATTATTGTTAGAAGTATATATTATTATAAAACTAGCTAAATAAGCTAGTAATCAAAAACAATGCTTTCCTAAATTTAACCCGGCATAATGAAAAATGATAGTTAGCAAGCTTCTAACTCTTCGACATTATGAAAGGGGTTCATTCTCTTTAAAAAGAACACCTGTTTATAGTTTAACATATCATATATTTTGTACTTATCCATTAGAAATTTTATTATGCTAATTTATGAAAGAAGTTGGGCCTTCTTGTCTAATCTCTAGCTACGAGCAGAGACTCATAACTTGTTCCTGATCGCGATTTATATGGAACTAATACTTTGTTAGAGATCCGCGGTATGCTTCCAATCCTGCTGATCTTGGGTATGGACTAATCCGGTTAATTCAGAAGTATATTTTGACAACGTCTGCCAGAAGTGCTACCAATAATTAAGTTTAGGTCTATTAAACTGCTTGATAAGTAATATTATATTACCACTCCTTTAAAAAATTATATATTACTACTACTTTAAAAAAATAATATCAAACAATTAGATGAATAAAAGCAAAACAAATAATGGAAGCATTATGATAAGAAGCAAATTTCCTCTTTCCAAAAGTTGACTGTTTAGAATATTGTTTTGATGTCTAGGCTTAGAATAATGAAACACGTGATGTATTCTACCTCCACGTAATGTAATAGATATTTACTAGAAAGCATTCTCTATAAACCAGTAGAGAAGTAAATGCTTCTCCACTGAAAACTGTTTCTTTGTTTCTTCGAGTCATACAATTTCAAATTTTAACATTTCCTGATTTGACTGTTTATTGTCTGCTAGATTAATCTCACATAGTTTTATTTAAGAAATTTACTTAGTTTTAAATTCCGTAATTTATTTGAAAGAATTGCATTCCAGGATGATTTATGTAGCAGATGATGTAAAACTGTGGGTGCCCACTTTCCCGACAGAGATGGACTTATTCGAACCACATTTTGCCATATTCTACTACATTATGATGCTCACTGAGTTAATCACTCTTATTGTATCTCTTATCTTGAATTCTTTCTTAATGTATAGCCTATGGAAGTCCAGCCTAATCCATGCGAATCTCAAACTGATCTACATGGGTCAAGTTGCAGAATTTTATATCTTTGCTGCATCGCAATTTTTAATAATGTGTTATAATACTCAGCTGTTCACACTGAAACGTAAGCCTTTCTATCTTTAACTCATATCTTATATAGTTTTCAAAATTTCGACTTTAAAAAATCTAGTATTCCATTAGATACAAACAGTAGGCTTATAAAATACAATAACCATACAAATGGCTTTCAGATGTGCTTTCTCAGGACATATTCTTCATCTGCAGTAATTTTGTTCGTTTTTGGTACATGAATTCGTCCAGTTTTTTCTTGACTGTCTCTGTTATTGAACGCTTTATCGCTACAATATGCGTTCGAACCTACGAAAAGAACAATTCTATAATTCCTGGTATAACAATTTTTATCGTAAAATTAGCTATTGCTGGCTATTTAACGTATGAAGCTTATTCAATTCTAATGCGAATCACCTTATCCTCCTTATGCATCATCTTTTCACTGATGGTGAGATCAAATTTTATTTTTCTTTTCTTTTCATCTTCTAACTTGATTTTTTTCTCAAATATAATTTCACTTGTTTATTTTAATGTCTTTTCCCTTAAATTTACAAACCTAATGCTTTAAGTTGTTCATCTGGCTGTGGAATTTCAATAAACAAAAATGGAAGAAGCTGAAACTAATCAATCGCCCTTCAGAATATACTCTCAGCCTAAAATATCAACTTGAAGAAAATATTAAAGTATTTAAGGTACATTTTTTTTCTTAGCATTAGTCCTTAAAGTTAATGCGTGAAACATGTACTTCCGAAAACAAATTGAGTAGAATTAATTAACTTAAAAGACCGGAATCATACAATGGAAAAGTATATCTAGAATTATAACACTTTATGGCAAATCAGTAACTTAACACTTATAAGAAACAAATTTCAAAAATGTTATCTTCATTAGAATTTGGCACGATTTTTATACCTTATTTCTGTAATATGCTTTCTTGGTGACTTTGTATTGAATATAGAGCTAAAATAATTTACATTGTAGGTCTACTGAAAAGCTGCATTTTTATTTAAACATTGTTTGGCATGCTGCAAAAATATTGGATACGATTAGAATGTTGAATTTGCTTTAAATCTTTCAAAAATAAGAATTGATTGTTTTTCACTTGAATTTTATCTATACTTGTAAAGAGTTAAAATTTTAAAATGGTAGGTATTTATGATGACTTGTAAATTCATTACAAACTTATGAGCTATATAGGAGAGTTTAAAAAAATGCAACCGCAACTTTAAAGATCTTGTATGTAGGAATATTTACTGTTGAATTCAAAGAGGAAAGAATCAAGTAGAACCTTTCCCAACGCCTTAGCACATCTAGCATGTGCCTTATAGTAATTACCAGAATTTTCATATTTTTGTAATGACTAATACTTTATTATCATGTTCTAAGCCTATGACTTATTAACAAATTAAGGGATGAGCATGAGAGCGTGTGAGAAAATGTAAATCAGTTAATTGGAAGCAAACCATTTCTAATGAAAGTTTTAATATTTAGCATATCCAAATTCTCTTATACATCACTTTCTTCATTACGGTTATCGATATTACTGCTCTGACAGTTGCCTTTAAAGTAATTGTGAATAGTCCAATACAAAAATTCGTCGTCATCTTTGTGGAAATGACACTCGTAGCGTAAGTTGGAATGTTTTCAACTGAAATGCAATAAATGTGTCAATAAACTATCTATAATTTCAGAATTCCCATTATTTTTTTTGAAGCCTGTCTATCGAAAACATTTTTGCGAAATACACCACCGACTCCAAATGTGGGTATAAATTCCAAAGTCAAGTTATCGCAAGATACTGAGATTTACTTCAGACAATTAAGAGATAGTTGGAAATTTTAATCTTGAATTTTTCTATTTAACAGTTTAAGTGCTTCCAATTTTTATTTTAAGAAACAGTATACAGGGTGGGTGGAAAAAAGGACCGATTTTAAAAGTTTAGTGACTTACTTCATACTTAACAGAAATTTTCGCTTAAAGGTGTTTTAGAAAGCTTGGAAATGGAGCTTTTCGACAGTATTAACCTCATTAGCATATTTCGTATGGAAAAGGCACAATATCGATTTTGTGTCCCATCATAAAATATACAATACTTATTGCTACAAGTTCGAGTTGGTTGTCTCGCAGCTGTATATGCTCTTCTTTTGCCGCAGCGATCTTCCGGATCTTTGCTTCTAATGCTGTGCACCAGTTTTTGTACACCTCAATGAGTCTTTGTTTTAGGTCATCAATGGAGGTAAATCCTTTCTTAAAATAAACTTGTGGCTCAAACCATGCCCCACAATCTGTAATCACCAGGATTCCAGTCAGGTGGATTTGAAGGCCACCAAAATGGAGTTATGAATCCAGTTGCTTCCTTCGTGAGATGAGGCAGAATCCTGCATGAAAATGAGCCCTGATGTATGCAAGGATCTACAGTCGGAAAGAACACAGTCCTTAGGGAGGACGTTTGTGTAGTTAGCTTTACTCCAAAGCCCACAAAATGTGTGGATGTTTTCCCACT
>JAJAVP010000172.1:79742-97215 GCA_020740425.3 Heterorhabditis indica
GATTCCTACACTCGTCGTGACACTTCTAGAACAGTGCTTCTCTGCACAGTCAATCGGTTGGCATCGATATCCGTCTTGTGCCACTCTTCAAAAACAATATCATTTCTACTATTGTAAGGAGCGGGTAAGTTGAAGTTCTTCAGAGAAGATAATGCTCTTCAAGCAGCCACAAACTCTAGATGAAATAGGCCAAATACATGGGAAAAAACAGAAAATCGATATTGTGACTTTCACATACAAAATATGCGACAATTTCTGTTAAGCATGAAGTAAGTTACTAAACTTTTAAAATCAGTCTTTTTTTTCCACCACCCTGCATATGTAATCATATTATATAATTCCAAAGGTTTACAGTCCAATAGTGTTTTAATTAGTGCTTAAGCTGTTTAAACAACTGTTATGTTCTCTAATATACTCACCTCCCAATATGGTATATTTATTATGCAAATTTATATTTTTCTTTGAACCCGACATCATTGAATACAGTACTGCAACTGGATCTTGAGGGTAACCAATTATTGTTTTAATTCGATGCTGTCTCTATCGCTCTTAAATGTTTGAGAAAAGGAATAAATGTTTGTTATAATCTATACACCCCTTTATCATTGAGTGGAATATTTTGAACTAATAGGCAATAATAATAGGCTTATTATTTCAAAGAAAATTCTGTTGTAAATGCTTGTAACTGTGCATATGCAACGAAAACATAATAATTAGTCTGAAGTAACTTGACATATGTAACTGGAAAACAGGCGGACATTTTAATACAAACTTTGTTAGAATTTAGTAAATATTTACTGTGTAAGTCAAAAATTAGACTCTATAATGTACTTCTAGACATCCGTTTATTAATCATGTGTATATTAACAATAGCGGATATTTAAACATATAAATGCATTGGTCCCATCTTCCTTCATGTTTATCATTCGAATAACTTTTACACCCAGAATTGAAATCTCTTCGTCGAGTGCAACAAGTGCGGAGGACTTGATTTTATCTTAACTCAGAGTTGATCACATGATCGAAACATATTGTTCTTCTATTACTCTATCAAATTTTGTTGGAGTTGTACTAACGACAATATCAAAATTAAGTTGCTTAATACGATATTCGTCACTCTGTAGGACGTCGTGAAACAGGATGACTTACTTTTATTATACGAATATTTGTACTGGTTTTACGGTGCTAGATATGCGTGGAAATTAACAATGAGTAAGTGAATATTCTTGCGACAAATAATTGTAGCGGTCACCAACATACAATAAGTAGATACGTCATACTAAACCGTTTTCATGTCTGATGCTAATAAGTAAAAAATGTCAAAAGCATTCTAAATTTTCGGGTTCGCTGAATGTTTACTAATTATCTGTTTTCATGAGATGACAATGAAGTGCATGATACTAAGATCTCTAAGTATGACAATGAGGATGTTCTAATTACTTTCAGAAAGTAATACATAGTAAAGAAAATGTCACCAGGAACTTGACTAATTAAATTTGATAAAATTCGTGAATGATTACTTGGGAAATACTGATTTTACATCAAGATCTTACATCTTTCGTTAACAGCTGTAAAGGAACTACGTTGGTTCCTAAGCATGAGACGAGATCTGCTTTCCATCCTACGACCCCTTCTGCTTATCCTAAATCTCTACAGATCCCATAATTAAAATTGTATGATTGAAAATCTTATTTTGAATTCTCTTTGGTCACTTTGACCTTTAGCTAAGATACTCATTGGGAGATGAGAATCACATTTAACAGTGCCATACAAATGGGTAGTACAGTGAATATGTAAATGTATCACTGCTCCCACTTTTCCCAACAGCAGTGCTATAGTGATAATTCCACTTCCCTTAATTATGCCATTTTTACAAAAATGGTTAAGTTCTATGATAGTTATAGTTAGGTAGATTTGTCTGATCCTTTTATTTGCGACAGTTCAAATATATTAATTACATATCAGTAAAATACAGCATATTAAATATTATTGAAAAAATAAATATTGAATAGAATAGAAATAAAAATTGAATTAGAATTAAACTTGCTAAAAGTACTTAGCTCCTATTGCTAGTGTTATATTTACAAATTGTATTAAACCTCTGTAGATTCGACTTAGTGAAACACCACGTCATTTTAAACATTGTTAAATATTTAAATTAGCAGAGGAACAAATATCTTGATCGAGAAATTTACATGTATTTAACAATCATCATCGAAGCCTGCTTCAATAACTTTCATTTCCAGATCGCAGTCAGTTGGCTAAAGTAGTACTCCGTATCCTTTGCTATTCTTGTTGAGATATCAGATGACTTCATGGATCGAATATTAAGGTTTGGTTCTCGTATGAACCACATAAAAATTTCATTCCAGGCCAACGTTTTGGGGATAATGGCTACCACTGCAACAGCCGGGCCACTAAAAGTGAATTTATATGGTGTAGTACTGCAAAACATGAGAGCATTCAGAAACCCTAGCGTCATATAACGCTTTAAGTTCATAAATATATAGTGTCTATATTTAGCAAAGATAATTAAACGCTTGAATATTTAAAGCGGTATTTGTAATAAAATTGACGTGCAATGACAAGTTCACAGTTAAAAAGATGATAATGCAGCATTAAAGGATTTCATAATTGATAAATAGCCTCATTTTTAAGTCTTAGGTCTTGGCTTAGTGCTAGAGTACAAATTTTACATTAATTTGTGTTAATACAGTAATGAGTTTACCTTGTATTATGTAACTTTACACTAATCAGAATTTGAAAGTAATTTAGGGGTGTCTACCTCATCAGCATCACTTCGAGTACGATTACTAGGAAAGGTTGGTACGGACTATCCGGAAGAAGACGGATGGCGATCGTAAGAGTAATGACGTCGGCAATTAGACATAACGCCACGGCGTAAAATAAAGTTCGTATGAGCTAAAATCGAGTGACACAACTGGTAATCTATATTTAGCAAAGATAATTAAACGGTTAAAGTTATTTTACTTTTGCCTGCCTTATGGCGTACAGGACAAAACATTCATGCCTTAAAAACTCTCAAATTTTCAGTCAGTTGGTATTTTATGCTTAGTGTATTTCCCGTCAGATCCTCCTTTTTACGCAGACTCATCATTAGATTAATGTTGTAATTGTGAAGCCAAACAAAAGCCTGAAATATACTTTATGCTGTTTGCTTGTTTCCTATTAACTTTTCTGATCTCTCTTTCCATTCGATGCCTTTTGACTAGATCTCTAGCTTTCTAAGTAAATTTATAACTTTCAAATAGCATCATCCATGCTACGTCCTAAACCAAAGAAATCACTAAAATCAAAATAATTTGTTTTAAGTTGTAGTTAAATTAAACTCTCTTAATTTAACTTACCACCAATGCACTGAGTATGGTCACGCAAGCTATTGCTGCACTAATAAAGAATTTGAAGTGCAGCCAAACAACACTATAAGAGCAGTACATCGAAGCCAATAATTTTAACAACGTTATTAAAATACCTAAATAAAAGTACTCCCAGTAATTTACAAACGATTTACATGTAATGTATATAGTAGTATAATTTGTACCGCACGAAGCGAATTTCAAAAATAAATACTGTACGAATAAATTGGCCTCAATAAAATGGCTAAAATTGACAGAAAGCTCTGTTCTCATAAAAAAAACTTCCACTTAAAGAGTCTATGAAATTATTATGTTGAAAGTACCTCCAGTATAACTTCTCGTTCTTTCGTAATCTCGAAGTCGAATTGTTGCAAGACATCTTTCAAGGACGGCAGCAAAAAGAACAAACGTAGAAGAGAACATATATTGGACTCTAATAAAGCCACAGCATAGAAGAATCAGATCAGAAGACAAGACCACTTCAAAACAGAGCACCATTAACCTTATTTTCTAAACATTTGTACTCAAATAATGATTAAGCGTTCTTAACATAATAAATATCGATTAATGTACTAGTTGTTTTTCCACAGTAGCATCCAATCTGGAGATATTTGTCAGGATTTTATAAAATTTAAGCTACTACGAATATTTTTCGTTAATTTATATTGTATTTCTGTTTTCAATTCGCTAATTATGTATTTTCAGTTATATACCAAATTTTATAACCATAATTTTGTTCTATTGTAAAGTTTTGTTAATGGCATTCTAACTGGTAGTTTAATGTAATACTGATAATATTGATTCACTTCAAATTTGATCTAAATGGCTTTACTATTCTTGTAATATATTAGTGGTGCTTTGCTCTAAGTCCTACTTCATCATTTCACATATTCTTACAAGTATTCCTCTTAAAGCTACGTTAATAGTTGAGAAGCTTTTCTCCAGTGTACTAGGAAACATCTACATTGTTGATTTAGAGGGAAGCGAGGAATTCTCGCTGATGGAAACCTACGTTGGACCTGAAGCATTCCAGTCTGATAGCCTATCAGAACCACTTGTGAGAAAGCGTACTCATAAAATTCAAGCATGTGAGCTATATAAATAATTCGTAGGTTAAGATGGATTAGGCTTAATCGCCAGAATCTCAGTATCATAAAAGTATTTACTACTACAGATAATATGAGGAAGATTATTTCAACCACAATCAGCAGGTAGATCAGTAAGGTCATTTCCGACTTCGATATGACATCAGCGTCTGTTAACACAACAATGTACAGCGTAACATCGCCTGTTTGATACAACATCACCATCTCTGCAACAGGGACGTTTAAATCTAATACAGCCTAAGACGATAATTTAAATATTACCATTAATATTTGCGGAAATTTATAATCTAAAATAAAAAATTAATAGATGGATAATTAATAATTAACAACGAAGGAATAAACAGTTCCATTTATTGGATAATAAAATTTAACATAACTTAGTATTAATTTTCATCTCGTTGTTATGTCATTGAGAGGTGAAAAAAAGATTTTTTGCTTAGCAAAATAGTTAATATTACTGCTGTTTATAATTTGCAATAACTATTTGAGATAATCTGTAATCCACTTAGAATAGAAAAATGAATAACCGTTTTCCACATTTTCTCATTAATTTTGTTCTTTAATCACTACATTTCACACACACAAAGGGCACAATTCTCATATCGAAATAGAGATTTTTTTGAAAAGGAAATTCGGTTTTTAGAACCTTAAGATTTAAGCATCCTAATTAAGCACCAAGCTCATTTTCCGTACTGAACTTTGAAAGCTATGGATTACCTATGAAGTGTATTTGTTTATATACATTATCAGCCCTTTTAATATTCTCATTAATGCCAACTCAGTGAATTTAAAATTGATTAATCATTTTGATAGACTAAAAGCCATATAGAATTCCTATATTATTTATTTGTCATCTTAAGAAAAGATTCTTATGGTATCAAACATTTTAGATAAAATACACAAAAGATTCTGTCCAAGATGTGGCAAGTTTTATAATCAGGTCGTAACTGTTCAAGAATCCAAGTACTGAAATCCAAGTACGAAGTGAGTATACAAGGTTACTAAGCCAAATTAACCAATGATTTGTTAAATGTGCTGCTATTTTGATCCAGCAACTAAGTGAAAAGTAGAAGATTATTCCTTAAAACGCTGGTAGTCACCGTAGAGCAACGATGGGTTTAACCGACATCCCAACCGTTTCCGGTCCTATTTCATTTATCGAGTGGCATAAACAACTTTCATAATAAATCTTAATTCATTACAAGCAGTCATAAATGTTCTAATGTACTTGTAAAAAAATAATGATCTGTAGCAAAATTAAGCAATAGTTTGATTTTATTGACCTTAACTTTATCGGTCTTAGAATAAATCTTGAATTTTTTCGTAAAGAAAATTAAAAGCATAAAGCAACTGATATGTTCACGATTTTGTTCGCATCATAGTTAAATTATGCAGAACTACTTAATAGAACTATTTTATCTAATGATAATAGGCTTCATAGTTAATAGCACTTAATGAGTCATGAAAATATTAATATTTCTAGCGTTAAATTTCAAGTACCATTAATTTATTTAATTAATACACATTATAATTGGAACTGACAAATGCTAACAAATGCTACTAATAAATTCTAAATAAATATTACAATTCCACCAAAGCAGTGGTACGGTATGAAGTGCTGTTGAGTTCAATAGCAGGTAGGATGGAATCTTGCGACTAGAAAATGCAAAAGATTGCCAATGTTTCTACAGCTTCAGGCATTAGTGTTAGTGAAGGGCACAGGCTGATATGGCTGTGCATGATTACACACATATGCTCATTTTAATAGTTTTTAAAGTGGTTTTCCTTTTGATATCGATTTTTTTTAAATCTTCAGCTTATGTGAATATTTAACATCTCAATTTCAAAGATTAGGTAGAATGCAAGCAACGTTTAGCATTCATCGTTCTTTGGTACCAAAACGTGATCGGATTGATTTGCTATAATTTAACTAGTAAATATTGGTGGCTTTCTAATGTGAGTTTAGAGAAGAATGCATACATGGTAGTAATAAACTTATATTTAACATAGAAGTGCAAATTATGAGCACATGAACATCAAAACTGAACGTTCCACAATTTCTATTTTTATCCTACTTAATCAGCTCCTCCATCACAGATATATTCCCACTTCCATCAACTGCACAATTCCACTGTATGTAGCCTAATTTATGCCCCCACTCGGCATGTGAGTCCTCTCTTTGATAAAATTTGCTCTGTAGCTGACGCTTCAAGAGACCTCCAGGACCCTGCAGAAATGGAATTTACATTGTTATTTATGACATTAAATTACGCCACACTATATTACCAAAGTATATTGTAAAATTTTGAATAAATAAAGAATAATTTTTTAAGTGCATTTGGCGAAAATGAAAGTGAGAATTACATGAAATCTATTACCATATTTGGGATATCCCATGAATTTAAAATGACTAGTTTGGCTATTAATATCCATTTATCCTTTATTCTATGTTCTAATGAAATCGCTTCAGAATGAAAAGCTGTCCCCAATGCCATGAATAATTGAGTATACTGAATGAGTTTAATTGATTTACTGCTATGAAAAAATGAGATAGCTTTTGAAGATTCACAATATAAAGCTAAAAATCACATCTATTACAGAATTCATTATATTTGTCAGCAGCTTTAAATTATTACTTTGACAAATAATTATTTCGGACAGTTGAAATTAAACATTGATATTTACAATCCTCATTGCAGATTTCGCCATTGCGAAAAAATGTACAATTTATTTGTAATATATTGAGAAAAGCAAACATAAATTAACAAAGTAGTTGTAATATACTACACTTACATTCTAGTCTGATATTAATGGTTAACATAGCTTAAAACTCTTCAACTCCACTCATTAATTTGTCGGATACCAGTGACAAACCATCTAAAGATGAAACCCATCTTTTATATTTTGTAAAAATCTTTACTTCTGGCTAAAAAGAGATGTTCTTACAATCCAGCTTCTTCAATCTTCATTCAGCCGAAAAGGTCCGCCCTCTCCCTTCTTTTCCGATCTAATAGCATCTAATGAGCACAGTCAATGGAGGAAAGAACGGAAATGCCCACTAGTGTTCGAAGCAATATTTGTGACTTAAATTCAAAGTTTGGAGAGTAAAGTAATTACATATTTTCGAACTCTCCTTTTCGTTCACTAAATATACTGAATGCGTGGTAAATATGGCAACAATGACGTTGATTTGCAATCTGCCTAGTAATATGGAACATTTTTTGTCAGATCGAAGTCATTAACTGTTATTTTCTTCTAGATTAACAAAAAGAGTTTTGACGTCAAAATTTAATGAATTTTCTCACAAGGCAACTTCCCACCATAAAGCAGGGATTAAGACATTAGTGGCATGGGCTTCTATTTTTAGGGAAAAAAACAAGAAGAAAATAACTGAGATAAAAGGGCTATCTTAGTATTATATTTTAACGCTTAAAATTGTAAATATTTGGTGAGATAAGTGAGTGGAATATGTAAGAGATAGTATCTCATTTTAATACAATAATTATATAGAGTAAGGTTTAACTTTAAGAACTCTGTAATTGTATAAATGTGATCATCCTCCATTCTTTGGCCTACCTGTAGAGTAAGGTTGATGTTGTTTCTGCTACCCTTTTTGCACACATCAATTCCAGTTGTATTCCACTCCGTGGTATATTCTCCGCTTTTAGGGTCATCCGAATGCAAGGGCAGATCACAACCAGCCAAATGCATATGACTAAATGTTATTTAAATATGTACTTTAATTATGTTATTTGTCTCTTGGAATTGCAATTTTTGAAACGCACTATACTTAGTATTTTCTCGTACTTTTTCAATTATTTGATAGCAACTTTGTAAAATATTTTGCTATATTTCACTATGCAAAGGTCCTTTAAGAGTAATGCATCAGTATATTGATGTATGAATAACAAGCAATGCTTATCGTTTTCAACAATAAAATTGGGAAACTTAAAATCAATTCAATTTTGAAGTGAAATAGTTATATTTAGCATTGTACTCTTACGTCATCGAAGTTTATGGTGAAAAATTGAAAACCAATCTTTTCATAGAATAATTAAGCATGATGTGCATAAAACTTAGATAAAAAGCAAATGTCTCATGTGTTGTGTATCATTTTCATCCTATCTCCCTAACACGTTTCTGAAACAAAAACTCTTTACACTAACATACTGATATTGCATATACAGCGATAAATAGAACTGTCAAAATCATGTTCTAAAAGTCTCATCACATTTGAGTAATGCCACACAAATGTCTTTTTCTCAAACTCTGCATAATAATTTTCCTTTCTCTCATTATACCTTAATAAGAAAGAAACTTACTGAAATTCTACAGGTGGTTTACTTGTTAGAGATATCTTATACTTCGCATTTGAAGCAAATTTCAATGTTTTTGTTCCTCCTTCAAACCTCTCTCCATCGACTTTGAAGGCAACTGGATCACCATTGTCAGCTTGTCTAGAATAGTGTTCCTTCATGAGATAAGGAAAAATGTCTTCTGTTTTCAAATATCAGAACCATTGATCATGTGCTTCCATATTTTTTGTAGTAATTTCATAGTTTTGAAGTCTATACTCGTTTCGCTTTTCTTTACTTCTCCTGTGTTCGTGCTTAAGGCCGTATGTACTCAGTAAGAAATGCATAGATGCAGAAGACTTTTGTTAGTATCTCAATGTTTCATAGAGTACTTGTTAGTAAACTTTGATATTGATCTGAAAATGAAAACACGTTTATGGAATGTTTTATTTTGTATTTAGGGAACATAAAATGTTAGACTAGCAACCAAATTTTCGGATTTTTTAGACTTGGTATATTAACAAAATCAGTGAAAATTTACAAATATTTTGTTCTATTGCAAAAATCAAGTAGGATATATTGTGTATTAACTGTAATATTTTAAAAATTTGCAGGTTTGAAATTAATAAGGATGAAAAATGAAAAAAAGGAAATAGTGGGCGTGGCAACGAAATGCTCTTGCCTTTAGCTCAATCTCATTACAATAAGCGCATCTGAATGGGATCCTTCCACGCTTCTTAACTCTCTTAAGCGTACACATATTCCTCGGCTTACCAACAAAAGAATTTTGTTGACGAGCTTGTCCAGCTGCTAAATTTACTTTTCAGCCGGTATAAAAGCCAGATAGTGCCTATTTCCGGCCAAAAGGTATTACCTGATAGATATTTGCAGCTGGAAAGCGGACTCGGACGGCATTGATTGTGGGCGATCAATAGGCATTTGAGGCGGACCGCTGAGGAAGCTAGATTAGAAACCTCATTGCATCCGGATATGTGGAAGCCAAAATGCTAGCAGTTAATTTAACATAATTATTAATCTTCACTTTAAAGGATTCATATAAAACAGTTATATTTATAATTTATCCTACAAAAAAAAAGCATAGACAAAATCAAGCATTTTAACTGAATCTTCTAACATAAGCTGTAAAATCATAATTAAATTTCCTTGAAATTTAGGATACACTAATAGCTCTTGAACGCAAGAATTTTGCAATCTATATTTCATAACTAGAAGATGAGAAAACAAACTTGTGAAACATCTATGAAAATATATAACATGACTGAGGAATTTTTAGTATCAGAATTTATTATCCTAAAGTGTAGATAAAAATCAATCGTTCAAAGAGTTAAACGCAAAAAAATATTTTACAAAAAATCTTGCTGCAAGTTTTGCTAGATTCACCATTGCGAAATACTTAGACACGATTTAAAACGTTATTTTGTATCCAATAGAAAATATTTTAGAGGATGGAAAGATGCTTTAGAGTTAGTTCTTATAGATGGAAACGTACGTTCATTCATTGAATTGACTCACTGTTCAATGTCAGTTATTGTAATGAGCAAGTTTTGAATGTAGAATTTTATTAAAATTTATTCAAAACTGCCATTTCGTTTGAAAACTTTATCTTGAAAAGATATTCTGCTTTGCTTATCTAAACAGTATTTGGATAATACTCTGTTTATTTCGCTAACTAAATAATAGAATTAGCATCCATTAAATCTATTCTTTTTTTGTGGGATGACTTGATGTGTGTAGGCTCTGCACACATAATTACTGAACTTTAAGCTTTCGTGTAGGGTTTCAGAAGAGGACAACAGTTGTAAATGACAGCTTCTAGTTTCTTTTATGAACAACACGTCTATTCGCCCACTGTGCGCTTATGTTTTAGATCCACCACTCTTCTTCGCCACAAAGTAGTCGTTATGTAACTCCTAATCAATCATATATTGTGATAGTTGCTTCCGCAGAATTACACCAGAAGAACATTTGTTGGAGCGGAATCGATGGTCGCTTTCACGTATCTCATATACAGTGGGATCGCTCAGCAAGAGCTTCACACTGTACAGAGTAGCAATGGAGAGCAATTAGCAGCAATCGAGTGCTACTTCTTACTCCCTCGCCCTTCACTTCTTTCAAAGTGGGAATTCTGCAAATCTAAAAAAAGTATGGTAATCATTTCTTAAAAACTTTGAATGGACTTTTACGGTCAAGTGGATAGTTGTGGTTTCGTTGCTTCATTACCAACTTGTTTATGAACATTATCTTTGATCAGTTATTTTTTATTGTCTAAAAAATGTTTTCCGTTTCTACAATGTTTTCTAGCCACTGTTATTTTTTCTCGAGACTACAATACCAAAATATGAAGTTACAAATGTTATTCAGTCGTAAACGAAAATGACAGGAATGTTTATCTTTAGACCTGTGCTGTGACTTACAGATTCCATACTTAAAAGTGATAGGCAAGAACTGTATGTTGTCATAGTCGGTATAGCAAATGTGTTAATTTATAAGCTTATATAAATTTCGCATATATTAATTCCTATAACTAGTTTAGAAATCTTGAGCTTATTGCATATCTTTCCTTTTATACTGCCTGAGGAAATCAATATGACGAATAAACACTAATACTTCTAATAGTTATTATTAGCATTAAGATATTTATAGAAAAGTGTCCTGAACATTACTTCGCATGCAGGTGAGCAAAGAAGAAATTGATTCACTTCTCACTCAAGGTAAACTCTACTTTTGAGGCAACAAATGTTAAAAGCATCACATTTGTGAATACCGTGATATTTATTGGTAGCTACTGGATAAGCCACAGCAAAAAACCATTTTCAGTTATCAGAGAACTGAAACATAAGATAAAAGAGGTTGAATACACATGAAACAAAACATCTGATGGAAAATACTAACCTTCCATATGCTTACTTTTAACTTTATTCTATCAAATAATAAAATTTCAATCAAGTTGATTAACTGAAGTTATAAATAAAACTCCTGATTTTCACAAGCTATTTATAGCTACTGAATCCTTACCCCCCACACCTTCACACAAACCTTTCGAGGATGAACTTTCGGTATGGATTATTAAAATAAATTTAGAAAAGGGTTGCAAACATCTCGTAACTGGCCATCACCAGTATGACCATGTTATTAAGGATCTCCTGACCCAGGATACTTGTGACAAAATCAAGAAGTAGTCACTGAAAATATGAAACACTCCTATTTTGCTTACTTTGGCTTAATTGCATATATCTCGTTTCAGAGTGAGCATTTCTGAGAACGATTCATATGTATAATCATTATAATATTCTTTAATAAAGTGCCTCCTCTTTATCTGCGATAAAACAATAATTCGTTAAATAGGGGTAGAACGTTCCAGTAACTTAGTTTGAATTTATATTATCTAGAAATCTTCATTATAAACTTTCAAGGAAAATAGTTTTGCTATAAGTGAAAGAAGAAGGTTAAATAATAATGGTCATAGAAACGTGAATTTTATCACTTCATAATGTGACAACTAAATGAAGTTGTAGTGGACAAGAAAACTGAAGGAACATCTTGCTCCGCCATTTATGCTTGCCCACTTGGCTGTACTTCCTAGTTGCGACCATATAAGAATTCGAATTAACGAATAAATTGTACTTACTAAACATTTCGTCTCATTCTATTGAAGAAACAATTGGTTCAAAAGGAATCAAACCTTTTCTTTGTAATTTTACTGCTAAAATTGTTTGATAGGATGGGGAATAGATGTTATTTTCCCAAGTTGTATTACCCTTGCATTTATGAGGATGACATAAAGGAAGTTTTAGATCTACAAATTGAAGATAGCGTTTTTAGGCTTATCTTGTAAATTAAATAGAACACCTAAATTATTTTAGGACTTCAACGGGGCGAGCCACCATGATTGCGACAAGATCTTTACATCGGTCCAATGAGGCTTTTTCCTTCCATAAGAACGCAAGAATAGTACAATTGGCAGATTTATTTTTCTCTCTAGTTCTGTTCCTTTTCATTCTGTTGGAACGTGATTGGACATGCGGTCATGGAGATAACTGTAGCAGTTTCCAGACTGTTAGGAGAAAGATATTTGACTACCAAACTTTCCTAATCTAAATCCGATATATTCTGCAGTATAAGTTGTCTTTGAAAACAAGCTAATTAAAGCACCTTATAACAGTCTGGACTCTCTTAAAGTAGACTTAATTAAATCTTGGGACGAAATTAGCCAAGAGAAGCTGCGGTTCATCGTGGGTAACTTCGAGAGGCGCCTACAAGCTTATGTGACTACAAAAGAAGAATACTTTAAGCACCTAATAGGCAAAATTATTGTACCTGAATAAATTATTTGTTGAGTGTTGCTGTTATTATCAAACTAAGTGACTTGACATCCGTATCAGAACCTCTGGAACACTTCAAGATTTATCAAATATTTTACTCACATTTATAGCCAATGTTTATGAGTAATTAAAAAGAAATTTTTTCATAAGTATATAACACTCAATAATTTGAAAAACGAGAATAAGAATTTCTTTAAAGCATCGGAGTGAAATTTTTGTCTTAGGTCAAACAGAATCCCTTTATAGCTCAAATTACTTCGATGTTTATTTTATTTTATATTTTAATTCACATGCCTATTATCTTTTAAAGTAGTGCAGTGTTTATATATGGAGCAATTTAGATCAATTCACTTTGAGATAATTATTAGGTATCCCTCCTCTTTTGACATAAAATTAAGGCAAATATTATGCCACATAATTTATTCACTAGGAGTAACATTACATGAATCACAACGCGATACTAATAATTACGACAATCCCCTTGGTAACCTACAACGGTTAAATGTGTTAGAAATTTCAAAGGTACTAAATAAATAAATATAAATAGTCTGATGCAGATTATAAAATTACAGTACACCAAAAGACGGGCGGTTTTTAACTGTTGCTGAAAATACAATCAATTAACTGTGGATTATTATAAGTTGTTTCAAAGAAATCACATAGTTTTTAATGTGCTGTTTTATTATTATTTTTACTTTAAGAGAATGAATTCATTACGGCTATTTTTAAAAAGTAATGATATCTTTGACACATTATTGACTTTATTAGGATACTATATATTGTAATTAGCAGTAGTACTGTGGTCATTTTTTCATGGATGTTTAGTATAGGGTGATATGCTATATTGTAGTTTCAAATGGTATGATAGGTATAATAAACACTTTGAAATCTATGTCATAAATTACTAAGTGATTTGTAATTTAGGTAACTTAACTAATTTTCTTCAGGTAGCCATGGTGGTAGCAAAGGTATTTGGGGCAGTCAAATCGACAGCTGAAACTGCTATAGGAGCCGTTCAAGTACTAGCAAGTCCCAATGCTCCTATTCCTGCCACAGATTTTCACCCTCGTGTCCCTCCTCGACCATGGACCTTTCCAGAATATGTAAAGAGTTATTTTCGTTGTTTTAAAACTTTATGGGAGCATAACTACGTTCTAAGGAACTTTCTATACTATTTGTAAATATTTCCAGGAATCATAGTATTAGTGGTTTTATTTTTGTTATTTGATGTACTTTAGATTCGTGGGTGGTCATGGCGTCATTGTTGGAAGTATATGCCAGTATTCCGTTTTTATATTTTTTCGGCTTTTGTGGTCTTTGGAACCTTCAAATTCTTAATACCTAGTGAGTTCTTGCTTACTATGAGAAAGGTTTTGATTTTATGGGCCTAATATAGTCATCATATAGCTCAGTGAGGTAAGAATGAATAAATATATTTGAATTCATCATCCATTACTACTTTATTACGTAATAAAGCTATCAAAATTCTCTTTAGTGTAGAAAATGCTAGGTAATTTCTTTTAGAATAGATACCTAATAACTTATTTTGTTTTGTGTAGAATCTACGCTTTCTTAATGCTATGGAAAGTAATTTTTCTTTATTTCTAATAATTGTTAGTGTATTTATAGTTAAACCACGCTATATGATTATGTACTATAAAACCAAGGAGGACGCAGTTAAGCACGAGGTAAATTTCGTGGTTTTCTCTTTGTTACAATTTTACTTCTAGTTCAGTTATATTATGTGATATTTATAAGAATTTATTTACCATCATTGCAAGTTTTTACATTCATTTGCCTTTTAGTATGAAGAGTGGTATGGCATCCGTCAGAAGATGGCAGATAAACTACACTTTAAAAAGTACAATCCTCTGAAGAAAGAGGGAGAGATAGAAGTTGGAGGTCACTAGATACATCATAGTGTAAATGATCTGAGTTTTAGTTAACTATTAAATAGCTTTGATTTATTTTTTTTGTTTCAAATCATAAATATTACATTGAAATGAATCATTGCCTTCCTTGTCGTACGTACAATTAGTGGTAGCACTTGTGACATTGCTATCATGTCTGGTCTATCAATGACCGAATCCGCATTCACTATCTCTCGTTTGCGGGTGATTATCATATTCGCTGATCAGTGGGATGCATTGTGGACTCTCTGCTGTTATTCTAGTAACTATAGTATATAATTCGGAGTCATATAATATTCCTCCAACAGGAGTTAAGAGTGTATCGGAGGTACGTTTGAAGTGTGGTATTAGGTGATTTGTTATTAGATAGAGTCTATATCAAGGGTTTGTGTTCTTTTCTCGACTTGGTATTCTTAATATAGGTAGGATTTTAGGACAATTAGTACGCCATTGGAAACAATTGCAGATTCTTCAGATGTTTGTTTTCAAAACTTATGTTAAGTAATTATTTCTGCGGTCATTAAATGACTAGTGGAAACGGATGTTTATGCTAGTTTGATGTATAAGACCTATAATATCCTTCTACAGTTGGATAATATGATCCGTCAATGTTTTCAAACACTATGCAAGGAATGGATGGCTGAGTGTCACTGGTATTGTGACTCAATCAAAGGACAGGTGGTGAATCAATCTTTGATAAACTTTCCGCTTATATTATGCTCATCGAAGCAAATCACTGGTTTGAGATGTTGGTACCAAGGGCCTGATAATGTCAAAGCTTGTAATTCCCAAGTTTGACTTTTCAAATATTAGATAATTTCCAGAGTTTTATACGCCGTTGCAAAGACTGTCTAAGTTGGCGTGGGCAGCAATGTCTAGATTGTTTCGATTTGTAAATTCATTCCGTCTTGGTTTTAATAAATTGCTTCCTTTCATGAGAATATTTACTTTAATTGTCCTTTTTATCCTATTTTATTGATTTCATCAATTTGTAGTGAGAAAGATACTAGTAGTATATCTGTGAAGAAGCGTGGTAAGGTTCCTAGGTATATAATAATTAAATGTTTAGCATGGTCATTATAGGATGTGGGATTAGTAATGAAACATTTTAACTGTAAACATCTTAGGATGGTATTAGAAGCCTAAGCTTTATAGCTAATAAAACTTGCGTAGCATACAACTCTTGCAAAACATTTATTTACCGTGTTTAAAAATGATGTTTCACTAAATAAGTAAAGTTGAAAGTCAAAATATTCTAACTTATAAGCACATCTTCCAAATGCATCTCAAGTGGGCTTCTTTCTAGGAAGATTAGTAGTTTATCTCCTAAATATAATTTTCTAAAATACATGATTTGAAAAAAATATTGGACAAAAATTACGTACCTTTAAATTTTCCTTTTAGAGTCGCTAACTTTATGGAAACTAAAATACTTAAAGTTATTACGTGTATTAACCTATTTATAGTACCCAGTAGATCAAAAGATGAGCCGCGCACACTTTGTAGTCTAGATTAGATGAAAGCTATACTAGAGTTCGAATGAATTATGCGAGTCATATAATTAGAAATTTAATATATTGAACAGAATTGTTCGTTTTATAATTAGGAAAAACAAGGCTACTCCGGTAACAGAACCATATCAATCGTTCAGTTCAGGTTTAGGCTACGTACGAGCCAGTTATAGCTGTTGATGGATCTATAATTTTCCATGGTATTATTATTGCGAGTTTATTATTCTTATAATTAGAGATTTTTTAGAACTGAAAACAATGTTGTACGTGGAATTGTCAACAATTCCCCGGATCTTATCGATGCTGAGCAAATTGGTCAGGGCGAGAGAGATCCCCGACTAATATCACCATCACAATTACCAAATTTTAAAAAGGGTGTTAAAATGGAAAAGTGCATAACGTTGTGAGTATTGAATATTCACAATCACCTGTTCTAGGGCGAACCAATCCATGTTTTATTGAAGCAGATGTCGTCCTCGGTTCTCAACCATGTGCTTCATGTCAATCGAGACCAGTCTCAGAAAATGCATTTCCGACGGATTCATTTGTGTCTGCGAAATGGCTGATTTGCGACATCTGTTAATTATTGTGGAAAATGACACAGCTTAATTGCGAGAAATTTACCTGAGCAATGATTTTCATCTGAAACTTTTTAGGAAGACAGAAAAAGTCCGCCCTCCTATTCCTCTCTTTGGATATGGATTCTTAATATCTCTTACAAATGCTACCATTTAACTATCAACAATGGAAGAGCATCAAAAATGACATGAAAATAACCTAATATTAAGAACTAGTTTATTCATGCCTAATGCAATGCCAGTCGTTCTCGTCGTCGAAGAGAGTTGTGTTTCCCATTGACCTTTCGGTTTAATGACCTAAACAACGAAGTAGCGAAAATGACTTGTTTCAGCATAATTATGTTGTGGAGAAT
>JAJAVP010000173.1:0-17402 GCA_020740425.3 Heterorhabditis indica
AATCCAGAGCTGGGAAGAATGGACGATAAATCTATCACCTACACAAGTTTTGATCCCAGCTAAAAAAGAATGCACTCACAGAATTAAAATATGGTTTCCACTCTTTAAGTGAAGAATCGTATAATTGGAGAATAGTGATGAGCTACTCTTACAATTTAATCGTAAAAATACATAGTACTGTTTGTTTCGTTTGGATCAGCTGTGAATTTTTTCACTTTTTGATTTTAATAAATTATACAATTAAATTTAAAACCTCTTTTTAAACACGTATTAAATTGTCTTTAAAATAATATGGACAAGTTGTGAGCCTATATGAAATTATAGTTTGTAGTTAAATGATAATGAAGTAATGAAGATAAAAATCATACCATTTATGCACTATAATTTGATCGTATTCAAAATTACTCAATGTAGAATTAAATTAAGTGCTTCTTCTCTGTTAGGACAGCTTAATCCAGTTATTTTAATATAAAATGGAGTACTTGTTTTCGTGTAGTTCTTACTATTGGTGCCTAAGTACATGATGCAATGGAATGCTGGAATTTATGTTTTCATAAAAGAATTAATATATCGTTAATTAAACGGTATAACTTACGAAATAACTGGAATCCTACACATGTCGGGCTTTTTTGACACTGAATCTTACAAGTGGATGCCTCACTTAATAAAGCTTTAGCAGTAGCATCACGGATTACCGGGAATAAATTAAAACCAACAAACTGATCCTCTAGCGATAGCCTGGTTATCTGCAAGTCTTTATTTACTTTCTATTTCACAATGTATTGGGTTCTTCTTCTTACTCATAATACTAAAGAGAAACAAACCACCAAAATGCTAAGCAACTGAGCTAAAGGCACCATTGCGGAAATATGGCAGATTATTACTTAGTTACCGCTAAAACCCTTAAATTGCCAAACATGAGGCAATATTATATTTAATACGGGTAAAATGAAATGTTCATTTTTAGTCATGAGTAAATTTCAATCAATTTTGTACCTCCTTGTTTTTAGTAATAAACTACAACATTTATAGCCTCATATAAACAGGAATTTATCCAGAAATACAACTTTAAAAAATGCGAAAATTATGGCAAAAACTGTTTAAAGCCAATAAATTTATCAGTTAATAACCTATAGTTAAGTTAGTTTTCTTACTAACTACAAATAATTTCAACTTTCTAGATTCAAACACTAACTCATTGTTCATTTGAAATTATAACGGTTACAATACAACAGATCGCTTTAGCTAGGTGATGAAGGGTTCTATAATACATATGGACTTAATCTAATAACAACTCATTTAATAATAAAACAAGTCTAGTAGTAGTAAAGTGGTAAACGGTCACTTATGTGCATTAACAATCCCTTCAAAACAGAATGCGGAATACTACTAGGAAAGGAAAGAAGAATATGGCAAACTTAAGTAAAAGTTTGTTGAAATATTTCTATAATGAAGATTTGCATGAAAAGTCCTATTAACTTAAGCTCAATTTACTTGCTAATAGTGGATTTTGTTTTGATGAATCAATTACTGATTTTCAAATTTATGTTCTTTACGTATTTCGTTCTCAAAGTAGACAAGGAACTAATATCTCGCAATTTCTTTTTGCAGAAAATGACAACTTCGAATTATTTAGTGAACTTGAGTTGTTGGACAAAATAACTTTTTTCTGTAATAAAAATATTACTATTTCAAGTTATGTAATCCTTGTTGACAAATAGTTCATTCTGCCAAATACATTAGCGAAAATGTACATTGTTATGGGCTTATTGTAGAATCAGAATATGTTCTATATTAAAATCGTTATTATTACTAAAGGTCTGTAATAATTAAACAAGTTTCCTTCTTTACATAAATCTAATCCTCTTCATCGCTGTTGCTGTTACTACCACTATCCATCTCACTTTTTCTAGGATAACGACCAGAATAGAATGGGTTTGAAATGGTCTCATAATGATGACGAATGAGGTTTAACCAAGGAGCTTGATCTGTAAATTCCTGATCAAATAAATGCTCTTGCCGAAATTTTTTTCCTAAACTTTGAATAACATAAAAATACTTATAAATGTTGTTGCTTTGTATAATATATGAATAATGTAAGAGAAATAGTCTCATTGTTTCTAAGAGTAGAAATACAAGGCATTCGCTAATCCTACCATATCCGAGGGGATATCTAAATTTGTGATAGTGAGGGGCAGATCCATCAAAAACATCGTTGAAGGCGCTGTGGTCGTATCCTGGTCGANACAACAGGTTGAGGAAGAACGACTGGCAAAGAATCCCGCGCAATGCCGTATGGATGGGCAATAGCGCAACTTAGGAAGACTGAGAATAATAATGTGGGAAACATTCTGGAAAATATAAATAATGTGAATCTCAATTCGGTTATTTAAGAGACTTAGACTGTGGTAATAGGCTATAATACAAGACAGCAAAAGTGCTCTATTATCTGTAGATGACATGTAGGAGAAAGCAATCGTAGGAAGTTGCCTACCAGGCTTCGATTNATAGTGAGGGGCAGATCCATCAAAAACATCGTTGAAGGCGCTGTGGTCGTATCCTGGTCGAACATTCGGATTAGGTGGACTGTAATGAGTCGAAATTTAACTGCAAATAAAATTATTTGATGTGGTATCCTTAACTGTAAAAATATTCATCCTTAACCTTAAAAATGTAAGAGTCACTGTAACAATGGTCTTACCTGTTGTGACGAGGAGGAATAAAGAGAGAAACGGTGCGAACAACAGGTTGAGGAAGAACGACTGGCAAAGAATCCCGCGCAATGCCGTATGGATGGGCAATAGCGCAACTTAGGAAGACTGAGAATNTAATACAAGACAGCAAAAGTGCTCTATTATCTGTAGATGACATGTAGGAGAAAGCAATCGTAGGAAGTTGCCTACCAGGCTTCGATTTCATTTTTATAAGGACCATGAGCTCATTAATTTCTTCTCGCCGTCATAACAAAACAATGCCTCTCCGTCTGTTTTCTCCGAAAACGAATGATTCTTACCAGCCCCGTCTGGCAGCTACAAATATGACTCAAATATATGAAATATTTGTGTACGCTTATAATATACTTATTTTATGAGAATTAAGTACATTATTGACGCATAGTTACAATGCGAGATAAAATCATTTATTTACTTTCTAATTCTATCGATTCCCTAATGATCTGATTATAAAAATCATGTTTTTCAAGCATATCTTACTATTATATTAAAAGCTTATGTTAAATAAAAGATCTACATTTGAATCTTCTTTTATAGGAAGAAGTAATTCCATTATAGAACCTTAATTACTTTCACAACATTTGATTGCTTCCACTAGTACAATTTTTTATTATGGGTAAAAGTGCCGAAAGATAAGAGTGAAGAATTATATCCACAGTTTATTGTAAGTTTCGGCTTTTAATTTTCTGTTGAAAGATTTAACAAATTAAATCGGACATTTATGTTTCCTAAGTGTCATTTAGAATGGTAGATTCGATAATATAGCAAAACTAACAGCTATCTTAATGCCCAGTTTTACAAGAGGTGTAAATTGCCCTGTTTTCAAAGAAAAACATCACACTTCGCATACCATGCGAATTATGTCATTGTCCCCTTTCAGACTGCGCGAATAGTTTGGTGATATGACAGCCCACGATCACCAAGCTGAAGGATACATGAGAGCAGAACCTAGTAGTAATTTTCTTCACTCTGTTTACCGCTGAAATTATACTTGTTCTTTTATTACTGACCTTGCTGCGTTATCATTTTAAAAGTCTATTTTTCAATGCCTTTTTAACTATCATTGTTTGCAATCGTTTTTTTGACTCTTACCTAGAATTACAAGTGAATCTAATATTTTTGTAAAAGTTTCACCACATGTTAAAATCTTAATTTCCCAAGAAATTTTGCCTCTATAAAGATCTAACTATTTTTGGCATTGATTAATTGTTGCACGAACTAACTAATCAATATCTTTCAAAAGCAGTACATATAGGTGGAACATTAACAAATTTAACAGTATTGATTTCATTTGTTTATTAATATTGCTACCACTGATTATTTTCCCTTAGTAAAAACTACTATCATATTTATAAATTTGTATAAATAGTTGCACACAAATGTATGGTAAATTTTATATACATAAACTGTATTTCATACCAATAAAATAGAAGATTTACATAAAATTTTACAAACTAATAGAAATTAAATTTATCAAGTAGGAAAACTTTTGTAAACAACTCAATTTCCCGAATATATATTACAAGGTACCAAACACCATAATTAACCGTTATTTAAGCCAAGCTAACTCAAAAAAAGGAACTTTATTGAAAAGAAATTTGTTACTTTATCGATCTCGCCACATTTGGCAAGTTTTAAATTTTCCGTTTAAACTAACGTTTCATTATAGTATTATCAATTAGCGATCGATTATTATGCTTGAGAAAAGCGGTGAGTCTTCGAAGAATAACGTAACACAGCAAATGTAGAGAAATAATTATAAATACTTGAAATTAAATAATACCTAAAAACCATCATTTAATCTCCGGCCATTTATTATTGAGCAACTGATATGTTGTATATTGATTTAGTTATCTCATTGGTCTGGATCAACTATTTTACCTTTATAAGTTATGTATTTTTCATCAATTTATCCACGTAGGAATTTAAATAAATATTTTAAAAATAGAATAATGTGAATCAATTCAATTAAAGTGGTCACGGTTACAAATCGGATCAAATGTCAGATTTCTCCCAATAATTGAAGTGTGACGACTTCATTTATCTCCATCACCATGTGTCATTTGATCAAAACGTGCAAAAAGAATTACAACGGAGAGTTTTATTAAGATGCTTGATGTTCTCATCTAAAAATTCTAGGATGCCATCTATAACGAAACGGTTCCAACTACCGTATAATTTCATATTACACATTAATGCAACCTATTCTATGTTTCAAGACGTTAACAATATGAAATTTAGGATGCTCATGATTACTATAGTATTAATCGTCAATTTAAATGACAATAAGAGGGGATAACGTTGCTAGAAAATGAGAATAATATTTGTTAAGTATGTAGTAAGACTACTGAATAAAGTAACATTCAGTAAATCGAAAGTTTGAAAAAGAAATACTATAAGTTTGTATTTAAAGGTAAAGAAGGAAAGGTCATTATTTGTGGATAAAATAACTACTCGAATTACGCAATTATTATAATTATAATACCCGCATAACGTTGAACTAAATTTACTATGCACTATAGAAAACAGTTAGCTTAACGAAAATTAAAATTATCTGCTGCGTGAGAAAGTTCTTCAATCAATTGTTCTGTGAACTGCTTTAGGGACAGCATATATTCTTCTGAAATAAGTGCTTTTGGTAAAGCAGTCGGATTTTGTTGATTATAAAAGAGTCCTGCTGGCAAAGGATTGTTGACTCCTCGTACCACATTTGCAGCAGCTTGGTCCTAAGTAAGTTTTATTTTAAGTGAAATTTTTTAAATATTCTGGTTCTCATTCTATCTTCCATTTCTTAGTTAAGTAAACGACTCTTTAAAGATATTCTCACCAAAGTTATTAATGAGTTCTTGAATACACTGAGAAGTTTTCTTTGTCTACGTGGTAAATTGCGGCTAACATTAGTTATTGTGTTTCCTGGATTAACAGCAACAGCAGTTGTATTCTCCATATAATTTAGTAATGAAGCTAGCAACGTGATAGCGAATTTGCTGAGAGCGTAGGAGCGCCAACCGGAAACCTCTCGAGCAGCAAAAACCGAACGCCATTTGCGACTATCTCGAGGAACGCGCCAAAATGGCCAAGACGAACCACAAAGCCTATTATAAAACAATATTCCATCTGCTCCATTATACTTTACCATTTTTACTTACTTGAAGAGAACTGAAGAGATACAGACAAAATGAATTGAATGGTTGCTGGGACGATATTGCAGAAGTGATTTGGCTAGGTATACATGGGACAATACGTTAACCTGACAATTTTACATCTACAAAATAAAATCCGCTACTATATGGCCATATTCTATAAGATTTGAAAGAAATATCATTAAAAAATGTTGAGGTATAACCTGAAGACAAGTATCTAGTCCATCAATAGTAACTGGTTCATTAGGAAACATTGTTCCTGCATTAAATATTACAATATCAAATTGCCTGAAAGTAACTACGAAATGTTCTAAACTTAGACCAAATGATAAATAACAACTTTCTACTCTTTTTTCACTTTCTTTCATACATATCTCGTTTCAAGGCATAAAAAAAGAAAGAAGGAAGAAAATACTAACTTTCCAGATTTTTTAATATTTTCAATTCCCGCTTGGATTGAAATCCATATAGAAAGATCAATAATAAAATAATCAATCAGTAACTGAAATAAAGATGAGAATAACAACAAAACTAAGGACGGATAACTAATGAAATACTTACACCCTTCTTGGCAAGAATATCTTTGGTGACCATTGCTTTTTCCTCATTACGAACAGTTATGGTTACCAAATGCCCTTCAGATGCCAGCTGCTCAGCTGTAGCTAATCCTGAAAAAGAATAATGGTCTCAGTTAAAGCCTTGTATCTATTTGTAGGTTTATAAAATCGCAATTATTAGGTGGACTTCCCATTCTACAATAAAACAGTTATCATACCTATTCCAGACGACGCTCCAGTGATTAAAATTCGTTTCTGGTTAGTAGAAGTCATTGTTAGTAACAGATAAACGAACCAGTTTCGATCCTTTTTATAGTGTTCAACAAGCCACACCCACTTTTACCTGACCAATTGGGAACATTGTAAAACTCCCAGTGATTACGGTAAATGAGTTGCATGCTAGAATTAAGAATCAGTTACTATAAATTTCTATCCTATTTAATATAAATATACCTTTTAAAAGACTTCAGCATCATACAAAAACAGTGAGGCTCAAGATGATGTGAACAAATAGCACTACTTTTTTGATGAAATTCCATACAATAGACAACTTGAATGAAACATGTAGCCTATCTTACAAAAACTTTCTATATTGTTGAAATGATGTCATCTTAAAAAGGTACAGATAATCTGTATGTGATATTACAATTATGAAGTCTATGTAACAAAATAGATCACATAGATATTTACTTTATATCTATGTCATTGTTGGTCTTTGTATTTTACTCAACTATAATAAACTTATAGAGCGCTCTTAATTATCAACTGTAAGCATTGAAATGCATTTTGAATACCAATTTTTTATTTTTACATTTAATCTAATATTCTAAAACTTTACTTGCATACCGTTCATTACTTAAGGGACGATCCCATGTCTCCCTGCCCTTCGACCAGCAGGTCACGGATCTTTATGATATCACCCATAACTCAGCAATGCACTTTGCATGATAGCGTCATACTAACAATACAATTGTCATAAGACAGACAACACATACCATTTAAACAGACAATTGTTTAGAATTCCATCGGAAATAAATACTGATGTTATTTGATGATATCATAAGTCCTGCTGACACGTAAAACACCGTAAAATGCTCATAGTGATGTAAACAGGAATTAAACGAATTTTTTTCTATAGAATACTACTCATCTTTCCAGCATTTACTGTATCCATTAATGCGTTTCACCGTTCCAATTGGTCGGGTAAATGTGGGCGTGACCTATTTACACTACGGAATAATCCTTTCACCTACAGATTTCCATGCATGACTTAATTGTGCACTTTGGTATTTTGCTGCTTTTTAAATTAATATAAATAATTCCACACTTAAAAAACCTTTTTCAACTATCTACCTCGTATAGAATATTGCGCAAGCTTCTTCGACGAAAATTTACAGCCCAATGGATGAATATTAATTCTTAAAATACAAGACAACTCAAATGATGTTAAATCACATACGCTCATTCGTTATTATCGTTGGACTTCTTGAAATGGCTTCGTACTATTATTCCAATCCATACTAAATATCCCAGGTTAAGTATCCTGTATAATAATGTTGGGAACACTTCGTACAAATATTGACAATTTTAGACTCAGCATGCAAAAATTTATATTATTAGCTTGTATTGCAAAGTTAAAAATATGACAATAAATTACCCCAACGACAAATATCGCTTATAGCAATTTTGAAATCGAGGAAGTTATTAACCCGAAACATAAGACATGGAAATAGAGGTGTATGTCAAGAATTAAGTAACAAATTACAAAAGGGATAAAAGGTATAATCAACGCAACAAGAGATCATAAAAAGCAATAATAAGATAATTTGACCATGGAACTAATAACCGTTCGAATAATATGAGGTGTAAAGTAATTATCCTTAACATTATCAAACATTAAAACCATCAATTATGGAACTAATTAAATATTGTGGAATTTTATATTTCAGAAATAACTACGGAATTTTGAAAATTTCTAAAAAATTCTACCAGTCATTCCTCTGGTTTAATCTCGGTCATTCGACGAGTTGCATACACACGTGACCGTTTGACTGGTGGCGCAAACACTTCTTCCTCAGCATCAACAAACTGTTTCCCAGACTGAGAATTTCAAAATGAATTAAAGAACCTTAAGACACTTTAAAAATACAGAAGAAAATAAGTTTCACAATAGTCAATAATTGAAACAAATGCATACAAATCAAATTAACCTTGAACTTAAAATGTTCAATACGCTTGGCCAGCTCCGGGAAGCATTTCTTCATTACTTGAACCCAAGCTGCTTGCATCTGTTCGTTACTAAAACATGTTTTATAATACCTCTAGTACAACTGCCACATCATAAATGATGAAAACTTACTTATGGTCAATCGGTCTCTCATGACTGTTATGCTTTACTAAGAGATGAGTTCTGACATGTGCAGCTTCACTGCTTGCATAACTACAGTGCGCACACTCAAACTGTTTAATGTGATAGTGACGCTTGGCATGACTCATTAAGCTGCAGAGAGATCCCTTGTTATTGAACTCGAGTACTTTGTTGCAAAGCTAGAAATATAAGATGCAAAACGTAAATTGATATAGACACCTAAAGTTGAAAAAGGAACAGCTTACATCACAACTAATGCTATTTTCTGGCGAACATCCTCTAAGGATCCTGTAGGCTGTTGGAGGTAACTCAATCTGCTCGGATTCTTTATGATCGATGCTTCCATTATCTTCTTCACCTGACTTGGACGAAGACCGACCCCCTCTTAGTTCAGCTAATAATTCTTCCTCTTCTGGATCTATCACTGTTCCTGATAATCAACAATTTTATATTTCCGATATACAGCAAGTAATTGTATTAATAGATTTTAGAAAACCTTGAGCAGTGGGGAAATACTTCGTAATGAATAGCGTATTGTTCGACCCAGATGGTAACTGCGAAACATTAACTTCTGCAGCCATAGCAGCATGGCGTACAGATATATGCCAGCGAACTTTCCACTGTAAGACTATTAAAATTATTGATTTTCACATAGTGCTACGATACTACCGACCTGTTCAGCATTTTGATAGCCGCATTCATCACATTTATACCCAACACAGTCATCAGAATGTCGAACTGCAAGATGTTCTTCAAAAGCGTTCCCCTAAATATAAAATCCTATACCACTGTTCTCGTATAACTTAATCTAATCAATGAGACAAAGCTTACAGGTTGAAGTGGTACGTTGTCACGAATTGTCACAGCATCACCACATTCTATGCAGTTGTGCATAGATTCACTACCAGTACTGCATACATTTGGCAACCGAGTTCTCGACTGCTGCTTTTCTGCCGCAGCTAATTCAGTCATCTTAAAAATATAATTCTCAATATGAATCTATGATATTATCTTAAACACTTGCCTTAAGATGATCCATATAACCAGGAAAGCATTGATCCATAAGAAGTTCCCATGTCCGCTGCATTTCAGGAGTAATATTATCCTGAGCCTGGGTTTCAGAATCCTTATGGTTATGAGTCATATGAAGACGAACCTTTAAGTGACTCTATTAGGAATATACTAGTTTAACAAATATAAAATATTACTGACCTTAGCCTGCTCATTATGTTGATAACTACAGTACACACACTGGTATTGCTTCACCGATGCATGCCGCCGTACATGATTTGTTAAATTAGACAACCTTAAAATACTAAAGCTATTATTTGTCAAGCAATTTTAAAATACAATCTAAAAAAATACCTGCTGCTCATTATCTTATTATCACATAGCCGACACACTACGTAAAGTGAAGTATCCTCTGGTCCTGTAGTCTTCATAATGCGTACTTTTGGCTTAGACTGAGCTGGTACAGTACAATGTGAAAGTGATACAGGTGGAACCTGAGTAATGTATTATTCGAAAATAAATAAATAAATAAAATAAAATAAAATAAAATAATCTTCAGTTATAACTTTGGCGTGAATAAATGATGCACTAGCCATGTGTTTAAATAAATATTTAAGAAAGAAAAGATATTTAATCACAAGAATAAAAACTGCAAGCAAATGTACTAATTCATTAATGGTACCTTGCTCCTCATAACATTATTGACAATTGGCATATCATTCTGGGTGCTGGATGTACTGTGTACAATTGGAGTGTTTGTAGTAGTTACCACTTGAACACTGTCTGGAGAAGGTGTTTTTGAGCCTAAAAATTTGCTACAAATTACGGAAATATTTTTAAAGCCGTAGAATTCAACAACATTACCAAAAATCGACTCACTAGATGCTACCGTAAAATATGATGCACATGGCACATTGGATGTAGTACTTGTTCGATTAACAATAAGTACTGGAGAATTAGATGTCTGTGCGATTTCTCCAATATGTATTAGTTGAGTAGGAAGAGCTGTTCGTTTAGCTGAGAGTTCGAGCTAAACATTTCAAATGATGTGGGTAGCAGGTTTATTGAATCTATATATTTACAATTTTTTAATACAAGAAATACCTTTACTTCCGGATGCTCCATTAAATCGTTGAGAAAAGTTACATTTAAGTAACCATGTTCAATCTAAATATAAAAATTATAACATAGTTAAGAAAAAATTAGCAAAAAATACTCACTAGTAGATTGAAAAGTCCACCGGCATTGGAATTTGAATCTAGTGCTATAACAGCAAATCGAGGAATTCTAAATGCACATAATATTATTACTACTCTTTATTAATACTGCGTGTTATTATGCAGGAATAACTAGATCAATAAAGCATACTAATAGATAATATATGAACTCACTTAGACTTTCGCTCTATTTTCTCCGGTGAAGTAATCTCTTCTTTAACTTCTATGCCATCTCTTCCCATTGTATCCCTAAAAACTGTAAAACTATAAAGACCTGAATAAACGTACAAATCAAACAATACTTTATGTGTGTACTAATATCAAAGAACGAAACAAAAGGTTCTAGAGATGTAGAGATGCAGAATATCATCCTTCCTGCCCATAGATGTGACCTTGACGACACTGCATAATAAGAGCTTAGATACCGGAGAAGCGGATCGATGTATCCTGAGGGGCCGGCTGGTGCAAATGGCGCGAGCCAGCCCGCGCGACCATCGATTGTGAAATCGCCGCGCAACAATAACAACCCTAGAGAATCTAGCCCAAAACTACAAGCTGTAAACTTTAGCGGATTAAAGGTGGCAAAGTGAATCCTAGTTTTAGAAAATTATATGTGAAATTTGTTGTTTATAAACGACAAATAATATTTCTACGTTATATGTGAAGAAATAATCTATTATCAAAATAAACCCAATTTCGTAAACCTCACGCAGTTCGTAATTTTTAGCATTGTTGGATATGTCAGTTAGTGTCTTATAAACAAATACCACATGCGCAAACTGATACATGACTAAGTTTTCGTTTTTGAAATATTATGGTTAGGGAAATAATTTAAGAATTCAAGAATTGTGGTGAAATTTCTATAAAAGAAATTACAGCTCCCAAGTTATTAGAAATTTGTCTGAAATTATGTAACACAGCGAAACGTCGCGTATCGACGTTGCCAATCAACTGCCCGCTTCGCTCAGAATAGCTTGGAATGTCCTTCCCGCGCAACTGTTGGCGCGAACATTCAAGTGCTAGTACCACTATTATATAATAAATAAATATTTAATTATTTTTCGTAGCTTAATATTGTTTAGTCGTATATTAATTCCATTTAATCTGCCCTGTAAATATTTAACCATTTACGTTGTTTCTACCTGTAATGTTACTTTCCCATGTGAGCAAATAGCACGTCTAAAACACTACACTATGTATGAATCACAGCTAACCTTTTGTGGTACTAAAACGTTGAGCGTTTCATATATTAATTGACAGTTTATGAAGTAACTAATATGTTAAATTAGTACGTAATACCATTTGTAAATAATATGTTTATCAGTTGCGCCCATTTATCGATTACATATACTTCAATAGACTAGATCTGTTTCTAGTTATTTTTCCCTCATAGTCTTAGAACATTCTAAATTTTACTTGTTTGATCTTAGTAACAGTATTTCTTAGATCGTATTAGTTAATTCTTTCATCTAATTTAGTCAAAACAATTCGTTTAAATATGGAGTCGTTTAAACCGCCAATTCTTCAAGCAGCTCAAGGTTCCAGCTTAAAAGATATGGATTTGGTAAATATACTTTAAAATATGGACTGAGTTATAAAAATATGGCTTCTTTTGCTTGAACTGAATTTGTAGTCAAGATTTCATAGATAAATGAGTTTTCATGTAAAATGGGTCGAGAAAAAACTTGGTGATTCTGATGGCTGGGCTGGGCGAGCAAATGCGGCTCTTCTTTCTAAAGAAATGCTTGAAGAACTCGAGACGTGTTTCCAAGTAATCTTACTATTTCACTTATATATGTGTTAAACACTTATACCTAACTTTTATTCATAATTCTGTTTTCAGGCACTTGATTCGCAAACAAAACTCAAGTTGATTGTTTCAATTCCACATATGAATCCAAGGAATATGAGCGCTGTTAGTTTCATCTTTATACCACCTAATATTGGACGTATTTCAATATTAAGTAATTTTTACGTACTTTAATGATATCGTAGGTTATCAACGGTTTTACATAATTATTCTACCCGTTTCTTGTTTTTTGATGTCGTTATGTACAAATCACACAAGCGTATTATTGATACATATTTCTGTTTATTACAGTGGAAATCAGCTATTTTGACTCTTCTTGATCTAGCATGTAGAGATGCAGATGACTGGGTCGAAACGATTGCAGATATGTATAGGTATTTCGAATTACTCAAATATTATTTTATGTTTATGAGGAAAGTTTTGTTTAGATTAACTAGATAAACAATGTGGCTTTAGTATTGAATCCGTTTCTATATATCATAAAGTACAGTAGAATGTCTGTAATGCAGAGATCTTCCTTCTATGGGTGTTATTGCATCTAAACTGGCAAACAGGGAATCTCATTTTAGCAGAACATTAGATGAACTTAAAAAATGTTGTAAGTCTCATTGTTTGTTTCTCAAAACATTCGTTGCTATTCTTTTATGATACTTATTTTTCCAAGGTATGATTTGCAGTTCGGAAGCATCACAAGAAAGGTAATCTGCGAATGATTCCTATGTCTCATACAATTACAAGTACATCAGTGAATAAGGTTTCTTAATATATCACGAATAACTAACCTATTTTTGTGTCTTATAAACGCTTCCATTTTAGGCTGCTTTTGGAGTGCATGAAGATAATCGGAAACATTTTTCACTTCGTAAGAAGCCTAAATCATATAATCTATTAAAGGAATTAGAAAAGCGTTAGTTTAAGTTTCGTAATATTTGGTGGTGAACTATTTTTTAGACTTGGATTTTAACAATTGTATTATTACTACATTCTTGTTTAACTTGCCCAAAATTCACAAGAGACGTAATTCTATAGAGTGTGATGCAATGGCCAATATTAACAAGCAAAAAAATGGAGGTGTGGTCAGTTCTACCGTCCCGATTAAGATGAGATCAACTCTAAGAAAGGGAAACAATGATTGTTAGTTCCTATGAATTTATTACTCCTATTATGTAATTGATATTATCATGACATTTGTATCGTATTTTGGGTTTAAGTTATAATGATGATGTATAAATTGGTCACTTTATAAACTATGTATTATTAACCTCAGTGCCGATGAAGGGGATACCAACAACAAATACTTGTAAATTGAACGCTGGATTTACAAATGAGCCAAAGAAATTTCAGCGACATTTAGTCAAACGGGAAGGAGGAGCGAAGTTACTTGGTTGGTAAATATGTAGATTTAGAAAATTTACTAATACTTTTTGCCTCGACTTAAATGCGAGTTTAATTATCAAATTGTAGTTTTATATTTATGTCAATAAAATAACGCTAATGTAGAGGGGAAATAGTGGTAAAATATAAACTATCTTCATCACATATATTTAGATATATGCGACCTTCCCCAGTCACTGAAAAAACGGAAGCAAGTTGCTAACGAAGAAGAAAAGAAACGAAAATTAGAGGAGAAGGAGCTTGCAAGAAAGAAAGTTATTGAGGAGAAAAAGGAAAAAGAGGTGATTTTGTATTATAAAATATAGTACGTATTTCTTCCTATTAACATAGCATTATTCACTTCCCCGCAATAATCCTGCTGAGTAAGTACATAAAATATTATTGGGGTTTTTTTTGCAAGTAAATTTCAGTGACTTCATATAACAATTGATGTACTATAATGGTTTATCTCTATACTTTGTACAATTTTATAACATATTCAGAAAGTCTTGATTTGTTATTACTGTTAGGTTGACGTGTACATAATATTTTCTTTTTTTTTTGCAGGAAGCTCGACGTATTGCTCAACAAAAAGCTCAAGTAGAAGCAAAGAAGTTGTCAGATCAGATGAAAACAGATGAAAAGAGCCAAATTAAAAGGGAAAACCCACAAATAAAACGCCAGGTAATTCATTAGTTTAACACGTAAAGCGGGCTAGACTGATAGTGCTAACTTATTCCGCAATAATTAGTTAAGTTTCAGTTTTCGGAATCTTTGCCTTCTACAATGCACGATCAGTCTGCACATTCAAACTCTCATCTTGCTACACAAGCTACAGGCAATGTTAAGTTAGATATACAACAACAACAACGACCTTTCTCTACTCATGTACAATCTGCCCAGCAAGTGTTTGTGAGGCAAACGTCACAAGTCATGCATTCACGTAACCACCAACTAGTTCAAAGACCAAATGTAAATCAGTTAGGACAGAGTAATTCTCAGGTTTGTTCTTCTACACTCTTATTAGTACATTTGTTTTTACCAAATATATATTGGAATGAAAATAACTTGCTTTTGTATCACTGATTTGTGCGTGAGGCTCAAATATTCTAATCATCATCGCTAATTAGTTGCGATTTTCTTTATCATAACCCAATTTATGTGGTTGGAATAACTTTAAAAAACCTTGTTCTTTGTTCTTGTGATATTTCATTTAAAAATCATTAAGTTGAATGCGACACTTTCTAGTGTCTGTAGTAAATTTTAATTGGGTTTGCATGCTCTAATTAAGCATGAATCTTACGATAACTATTTCTTAATTGCAATTAATTGATTTTTTATAGTGTTACTACCATATTGTCGGGTGTACTCATTCATTAGTACACATTTCCATATTTAGCTGACTTATCCACTTATATATATATTACCACTACAATATGCCTGTATTTTCGATATGCTTTCTTTCTGGGTTTTTCTGCATCACATTTACAGATATAGTCAACCATGTAAATTTAACGGCATAGATTATGTCTAGTTGAAAATCTTAATTTTAGCTATATTATATAACTACTATATAGTTACATTGCAAAATATAGTATCTGCACATTGAACTAATAATGTGTTCAAATGCTTCACTCTTTAAATTGCAAAATCTAATAATGCAGTGGTTAATTTAAGATAAGTTTATCTTACAGATAGATTTTAAGTGTTTACAGTATGAACCTAATGTATTTCCTAACCAATCATATCTTAACGTTCAATTAGCACCAACTCGACATCGCGAACAGGAAGAAGCTGCTGCTCAAAAGGTACTTTATAGATTTATTTTAGAGTATGTGAATTTTTATCATTATTAAGTTTTTTTCATGTCTACATTAGAATACATAGGTGAAAGCTCTTTATTTCCGGCTCGCGAAGAAGCTATATTATCTCAGTGCAACGAGATGCTACGCAATGCCAACTCATTAGATCATAATGGTCGACAAATGGTCATGGATTTTATGACGGGAAATAAATGTAAGTCTCAAGTAATTTTTCTACAGCTAGTATTGAACTCCAAAAACTAATTTCCTTAGGTAATCCTCGTCCTGAACTCGGAAACATTATCACCATGAAGCTTTCGGAAACTATAGAAGATGGTCTAGCTGATAATCAAATGTGTAAAATGAAGGTTGAAACCTTTTTTCAGGTTAGAAATTTGGATACTATTACTAAGTATTAAGATAAGTTTATAGTGCACTGCTACTAAACTTTAGTATAGAAATACTGGAATATTCATAAATATCAGATGGATAAAGCTATCATATTTTTGGAGGTCTTAATTCTTTCTTAACTATTAGTCTTAGTTCAAAACTCATAGGTAATTTGACTAGAATTTAGGTACCTCATGATTCAACTTTTTTTATAAGTTATACAGGATAGAGCGTTTAATAGATGGATAGGTTTATATTATTGCAACGGTCTTTAATTGAGTATTCACTTAAATTCTTCATATTTTTTCCTATAAATTGTCAGATTTTTGAACATCATTAATATGAATTGCGTTTCACAACTGCTTGAAGCTGTTCGAATTTAGAATGATTAAACCATGAGATTTAGAAAGTACTCAGACTAAACTATAAACTTAGGGGGACTCATTATAATGCATTTCTAATGTTTTTCCAATATGCTGCACTAAAATGAATAATGTGATACACATTAAATTCAAAGAAATATATACTCCATTTTAATCTTGCCATGATTCCAGCATCAAAAAAAATTGTCTTTTATTTACAAGTATTAATGTTTTTATTTCATATGGACTATTCAAATGGCGAATGGAAACGATTACGTAAATGCCGTCTACTCCAGCGTCATGAGTTAGCAGCATTGACTAGCCAGTTAGCATTCATGCCATATACAGCAGATAACTACCAGCAGTACTCATAGTATTGTTGCTTATATTTTGTGATCTCAACACCTAATTTGTATATAAATCCCGATCTATTTTCCTTTAACAAGTTTTTCAAAATGTTTTACCTAGTATTTTAACCTATTTGGATCTAACAGCTGAATCATTATGTATGTATATATTGTTTAGTTTAAATTCATAATTTACTTTGTCTTAATTCTGTGAGTGCATTCTTTTTTAGCTGGGATCAAAACTTGTGTAGGTGATAGATTTATCGTCCATTCTTCCCAGCTCTGGATT
>JAJAVP010000173.1:18139-30312 GCA_020740425.3 Heterorhabditis indica
TTAATTCTGTGAGTGCATTCTTTTTTAGCTGGGATCAAAACTTGTGTAGGTGATAGATTTATCGTCCATTCTTCCCAGCTCTGGATTCTAATTTCAAACCTAGAACAATTCATTAAAGTGAGCGATGTTATAGTTCTAAGAGCTTTTGGTGTAATTGTAATAATCAATTAATGCTGTGAATTCATTCTGGTCACTAAATTTACATCAGTTCAGAGCCTTCCCATGAGGCTCCATATCTATTATGTATTTCTATGATCTCTGAATTTGACATGATTCGAAATAAAGTGGGCCATAACCATTTATGTTTGCAGTTCCCTATTTTGGTTTAACTGAACCTCATTGTTGTGTCTATAAAACATTGACTAAAGTCAACAGAAATATGGATTTTAGGTAGTCGTAAGTCAACGAAGGTTTTGAGGTTTAAGCGTAGGAATAGCTTTGCGAACATATTGAGGGAAATGTGTTAACTGGCAAGAGAAGGGTCGTTCATCGAATGATTCTGTGAAGGGTTGACATTTCGGTGCCGAATTTTTAGAAGAGTGAGGATTGTGCCGAACCTTTTAGGAAGATAACTACTCACTCACTATTCACCGTCATCATCGCTAGAAGCAGAACTACCATATTCGTCGTCTAAATCAGGGTTGACACCCAACTCTTACCTGCTCCGATTTGGCGACAGTCTGTTAAAAACGTGCTCAGTGTTGTATACTGGTAGATAGCTGTTGCTGCAAACGTAGAACAATTCATATTGTTAGATGAAGTAAACCGATAAATAAATACACGTAAAGAAAAGACGATAAAAGAGGATACATATGGAGTTTCAATAAATTCGTAAATAATTAACAGGTATTCTCGAATATAAAAGTGTGTGATACTGAAAGGGGAAAGCTGACACATTTTAAACGAACACATTTTTTTCCTAAGCATACGCCATCACAACTGGGTTTTTGCTACATAAATACTAACTATAACAGCGATAAAATTTAGTAAAATTGTCTTCACGTTTAGAACAGAGTAGGGATCGGGATATTGAAGGTCATGAAAGTTTTGTGGTAGATTTTGCAGGAAATCAAGCAAGGTAAGTCAGACAGTGAGTTCGACACTTTGCTGCAGGGCTGCTTTTAGGAATTATTGACAAGTCTCGACTATGGACGCATCGAAGGAAGTAAGATTGGTTTATTACAGAACTGCATATTATGCTTTAAATATGCCAAATTTTTCCATTTTTCATGTAATTAAATTTAAGAAAATTACTAAATATGAAAAGTTGCACTTAAGCTTTATGAACTTACAGAAACTTTGTCATTTCTAATTCCATGACCTTGACAAACTAACTGAGCCTTTATTCCTGCCACTAAAATGTTTCTACTCTTCTCCGACCGCTAAGGTGATAATTGATTACCAGCTGGGATAGACTTGCTGCATTGAGAGCCAATAACTTGAAGATTAAATCGTAGAAGTGTACACTTTTGGTATCAACTGTACAGTTTCTATAGTATGTCATGGATGAAAGAAATATCTGCGAGCCTCAAAAAGATTAAGAGAATAACGGATTTCCCGAATCCGGAAAACCTAGAGCAGTTTAAAACATTCCTGGGTTTGGCTGGAAACCATAAGAAGTTTGCATTGTGATTTGTTAGTATAGCGAAACCTCTATATGGCTTCTACCATTTATAAGGAGCGGGTAAGTTGAACTTCTTCTCTTCAGAATACAATACTCTTCAAGCAATCACAAAATCGAGATGAATAGGCTGGAATACGTGTTAAAAACCACGAAAATCGATAATTGTGACTTTTATATGCGAGATATAATATGGTTGAGAAGCTTGAAAATGAAGTTTTCAGAAACACTTTTGAATGACAAATTTTGTTGAGTTTGAAAAAGGTTATAAGCCTTTAAAAATAGTTTGTTGAATGCCCTATATACTCGATTGAGAGTCAAATAAGCGTTAGTGCTGCATTGACACAATAGGATGATGATGGGTACATTCATCTGTTATATTTTAGTAGTTATCAACACTTGAGCAAAAATCCTTTTATTTGTGAGGGGTGTTTTCCATAGACCAGTTGATAATGTTTTTACCTTGTAATTGTACCTCATCATTGGTTCCCTTCTCAATTGCAAACAATCTATCATCCGCAGATGTGAAGCACGTGCATTTCTTTTTCTCATTCCTTTGATTTTTCAGTATATCTCGGGTTATGGCCACACATTGTACTCTTTTTAAATCGTTCAGTTTTTTCCATAATTTCTTTTCGGTTTTAAATTTTATCCAGTGATTCTTAGATCTAGAATGCATCGATCCCAAAAACATGCATATTGTATACCGCTCCTAAAAATAATACCTTAAAACTATCTATCTATTTACATCAATAAGACTAATAAATTATGAAGTATACATATTATTAGCTCTCTGAAACATAAAATAAAACTTTAATGATTTTCTCATCAAACAATCCGAGAATTATATGTGGGTCATAAAAGAAGCAAATGAATCTAGTTACTACCGAAACTTCCGGAATGAAGAATTATCTTGCCTATCGCGTAGATCATAAAACAATCCTGATCGCCATTAGTATCGAGTTTATTCTGTTGCAATATCTTAAAAAGGGCCGCAGAGAAGCGTAGCGAAGTCATTCATCAAACGAATTTCACCAAGTCATCCCAAACAATGTCAATCGCCCATAAAGTGGAATCAAAGCGAATACCACATCCTTTTGATAACATCGCGACTTAATTTCGATCCTATTTTTTCAAATTATTCAACAAAATAATAATGTATTTTTATATGCTTTAAATGACCTTCACGTTAGATGTAAACATTAAAGATAAAGTATGTTAATTATCTAAGTAGTATGCCTTTTTATGCGCTATGAATTTTTAGCACCAATAAATCAGTAACTCAAGACAAAGTTTTTGTTTCGATCTATTCTGCTTTATTGAATTCCTACTTCAACTCGGCAAATGTGCTCTAGTTATTAATATACACTCTCTAATTGTGTAGTGAATATTGCGAAAATAATGTCGAATCGTAATCTGGCAGACATATGCCATTCATTGACAGAATAATGTCTATGCTAAGAGATTTTGAAAATATTTTAAATGTTACGAGAAATAAAATTGTATCGATTTTAAAATTTTTGTTTCTTATTGAACGTTGTTGCTGAATTAGAAAATATTTAGCGATAAATTACCCAATGCCTTGTCTCCGCCCATTACCATATGGCTATGTTAATTTGCCTGCCGACTGGCTCTTTTTCGAGCAGTATTTCAATATATCACTTCCTTCGTGATACCATCGCATTCGTAACACTAAATTCTGAAAACAACTACCATTTATTAGAGAATATGCCTTATAAATATAACCGTTACTTCTCATGTCACTTCCAATTAATTTTATTGGCCAGAACTGTCCTGTAGCGTTTTTGCGTCTATTTCAGCTACTTTCTATGATTTTATGACTAGTTTTTTACTCAGTAAAATCCATACATGATTTCAGTGTTTCACGTATGCTATTACTAGTAGGAAAAGTTCTCTTCATACATTTAATAGTTATTTCATATTTGTTCTATAAAATTAACATCAGTTTCAAAGTAGTATTAATTAAAGCTAGATTTTTCTTATGTTCCATCCTGTAAATGATTAATTTATATTCTTAGATATTAGATCAGTAAAATATGATTGCACATTTAATGCGGTTATTATTCTTCTTTTTCACCACATAAATTTTCATGATCCGCAATCACATTGTTTGTTGTGATATTTTTCTTGTCCTATTTTAAGAATGATTAGTTTGTCGTATCTAATATTTCATGTAATCAACATTATTTTCATATTCAAACTCAATAAATTTTTGCTAATAAACCATAATGTATAGTACTGTTTTTAATTTTGCATTTCTTTATGCTAATGTCTTAATTAATTATCGCATAATAAGCAGTTGCTTTGGCATATATAACTCCGTTATATATTCCAATCTTTCTCCTTCATTCTATTGTATTTTCATTTTATGTATCATGGAACCCTCAAATGAAATGGGAAATATGTATTTTCGTAAGTGTATACTTAAGACTTATGGACTGTGCAGCTCTTTGTCTTCTCACTGCAACTGTTGGATTTGTCCCATCTCCAGACACGATTGTAAGCTTCACTTATATTTAATTACTTTTTATTCGTATTAATAATTAATATGTAACGATTATTTTCGTTCTCTCCAAGTAATTTAAGTTGCTGGAGACATTTAAACCTCATCACGTAAATTTTTCTTATAATTCCAGTATTTTACAGATATTTTCTCCATATATATTGAAAAGTAAATTTCTTTATTTGGAAACGCGTAGTTCTTTTGCATCCTAACAATGGCGGGAACGATGTTGCTTGTTTTTATAACATGTTTATCAGAAGATACATAGCTTACCCTCCCTCTGGGAAGTTTTAAGGCCAGATTTGCAAGACTAAGGAAGATGATAATATTATTTAAAATAACATTGGATTGCGTTTAGTGGGTGAAAATAGTACAGATAACTAAACTTTATCGTTTACGAATAAAAAAAAGTGATGAAAAATTATCTTTACACATTCAAATATTGAATAATATTTAGAATGATTTAGAACTGCTCCTACTGTGTGGAAGCACGTTCGACGTACTCTGACTGCTTCGATAATGTGATCGAGTGTGCTTACCGTGATCCTAGTTCTCTCATTTTGTGTCTCAATGTTTATGAGAAAGCGGAGTGAGTAGAGCATTGAAATATTTTTAGTTTATGTAGTAGTATTTTATTATAGCAAAAAAATTAACTGAAATGGTTAAAAATACCTTGTATATTTCATTCCAAAAAATAGTTTGGAATTAAACAGTATTCCAGTTATTAATTAATTCAGTGTAAAACTTAATTTTTATCTAAATTTAGTCTGGATTTTTCATTTTTCACACATGGTATTTCTTTTTGAGGTCATTGATGATTCAGCATTCTGTTCGCTGTTTATCGTACGCTGAATTCTATATTCCAGATGAAGCAATTAAAGAGGTGAAAGTTATTTCTACAATTTTAATAAAGAATAGATAGCTATTGAGTAGGTAAAAAGTGGCAACTATGAATAATGCAAATGAAGTTCTTAGATTGGTGCAAGCGGGATGTGTAAGTTCAACCTCGTGCAACAGTGTGAGTGCAGTGTGTGCAGATCTACTACTACTATATTGGAGACCACTACGGCGTCCCACCACAAGTACATTACAACTTTTATAGGGCAATATTATCTTTAATAATACATTAACAGTAAAATAAGATTTGTTATAGATCTTTATAATTTTAAAGAATGTAAGATATTTAGTTATAAAAATATACAAATTTCTCTCCAGAAAGCACAAACACCACAAGCACCATTATTCTCGAGACCAAATACACATCAGTCAAAACGAATCACTGTCACTACGGTCTACTTATAACGATAACGTACTGTTTACAAGCGTATACTTTCGCAGTACATATCTTTTAACTTGCATATGTATGGTTTTGACTTTTTCACTTATATAGAATTATTCAGTAATTCGTCTTTCTTGATTCTTAAGATGACTGTTTTAATCAGTAACTATTATCTTTTAGAAAATTACATATTTTTTCTTTTAATACACTCTTATTACCAATAATTTTTAAGTTTTTATCAATAAGAGTATCACTGAGTTATTTATTTCTACTTATAGACTATTGTTGAGATCGTTTGAAACACTTAGCTTTCGGATATTAAGACGAATTCTGAGTTTTAACATAATTTCTATATTTTATTTCAAACAGTGTCCACATAGGATAAAAGTTTTCGGGTACTTCTATGAGATTCAAATCAATATTTTGCAGGTACATATATTAATTGTAGGTTTGTTACTGTAATTGTATGGTAGAGTATGAATAAAATAGTTTAATGACTATTACAAGATTGCAGGATAAGCACTAACATCATTTTTTAAATAATATATTACCTTTATGCAGTTTCATTAGTCATTGGTTATCGTGGAACCCCGCCCATTGATGGTGAGAAATACGGCTACGATGGCCATTTTGCAATCAAGCTCCACTTCGTTATTTCGTATTAGTTGTATTCTCTGTTACTACTTAAACGTTTATTTTGTTCGTTCGTTTCAATTATCTATGTCGAAAATTATTTAATATTTCCCAATTCATTCTAAACTTTAAGTTGAACAATTTCTTAATTTACTTTATAACGGTTTCTAATTTCGCATGGAGACCTCATAAAAAAATGTTTTCTTGGCATAAATTAGAAAACTACAGCACAAAAATTGAGATATAAAAAAAATTGAGAAAAAACAAAATGTTTAAAAATGGTGCCTTTTTAAAAATATGTTATATGGTAATTTATATCAAAATTCTGATGTTCATATACAAATGCAAAACTCTTAATCAACAATGGAATCGTTATATGACCCAATTACAAACCAGTACATTTGTTGGAAATATGTTCAAGATGTAAAAACGTACAAAAGCTACTAACAGGTATAAAAGCAAATAAATACAGCTCAATTGCCTAGTGATATATAGTACATAGAAGTGCCATTCTCCCATCCTATTTGAAAGTCTCGCTGCCTGAGTTTCTCACGCTCAGGTGTGATCATAAATATGGCGCCTGTCAGTCGCCGTTAAGAAACAAAGCTTCGACTCTGCAAAAAAGAGACCACCTTTATATTTATCAAACGCAAATTTCTCCTACACCAAACACGATTTTAAAAATATTACTGCGCTAATTTTTTTAGATGGACCGAAGTCTGGAACAATTCGCTTATTATAAGTGAAGAGACTTCTAGAAGCTATTTTCGACTTTATGCAAATTCTATCATTATAGTAATTTTTCAAATGTACACTTATATTACGATCAGTAATAAATAATATCTTGCACTACTTATATTTTCAATAAGTTTAACATTTTAATATGCTCTACAAATTCACGTTAGTATTTTTTAAAACTTGTAATAATTTAAATTTTAGTTTTAACAGTTATTTATGAACAATGATATTGTTATCTAGATCATGTGACTATGCTCTTTAGTGGATGGTTCTTCAGCAGATTCGGAGTTATTTTGTAGGTTTTCGAAACTTCCATATATACTACAATTTATATATGCATGATTGCACAGTGTTTATGTGATATTTAGCTGTTTCTATTTTCCGGATATTTCACTACTTTTAGCTTTGTCATCTCCCTTATTTTTCCATTCCATTCAACTTATATGATCTCTGGCGGTGAAACTCGGTGGCAACTCTTTAACCAATGCAGCCGTGCCATGCTGCAAACTTATTTGGGACACATTAATACTCGAGGACATCCTGCTAGAATGTGTCTTAGTCAGTTTAATCTAAGTATTCTACTGTCTTTCTTCGTATTTATATTTTTGTATCAGTTTATAGAATAAATCAAGTAGTTTCCTCAACCAAATCAAGTCCTAAATTGATTACTCTAAAAATTTGTTACAACACTGGCATTTATAGAAATTCATATTAAATGTGAAAACTCGTTCTAATCATTAATTTGCCTGTTAATTTTCTCATTCATTCGCACTGACCTCGAGCGCCATGCAAAGTTCACTTCTTGCATTGAGTAAATAGCGGTATGCAAATGGGATGGACGGCTACGCAAATACAACAGACTTTCTAGGAGTCAACGTAACTGATTAATACCATATCTATAACTTTAAGGGCTTTAATATCATCGTTTACTATTTTCAAATTATCAGAAAAGACTGAAGTTATTTAAATAAAGTGTATAAAGAAGAGTTTAAGATAACTTTCAAATAATTTTATTGTAAAAATAGTGATCTGAGGGTCAATAAGCAGTATACAAGTTTTAAAAAAATAAAAGCGCTGTTTAATAATTTCAGCTGAGTTTCACATCATAGTCAATAAGTTGGGTGCGTTTCAAATACAACATGCTCAATCAAGGAAATATATTTGCTTCAATAAGAGAAGAAGGATTACGGTAAGGGTAAGTATTATTCTAAAAGATTTAACTAAATTCTCCATCTGATCAATATAATAATATTTAACAATTAGTCTGATAGAGGATTTTTTTACGAATTTAAAGTAAGAATTTTAACTGTTATCTATATTATTAAATTATAAGCACAGAAATATAAAATTTTAAACTGGTAAGTTGTTGTTATATTGATTATGTATGAACAAATAACGTCATTGGTTGTACAGTTCTTATGTTCCAAGATTCGTATAGCATACCGTACCCACATCTCAATCTTATCATTCCATTCTAATCCTCCTGCCTAGAGAAAGGTTCGAACTGATGGGATAATCTCAATGGGACCTTGATAGATTCCTTTGATTATATACAACTATTCAGATATATGCACATAACTACTTATTATTGTTGAATAAAAGGCATTATTAAACTGTATGTAGCTACAAAAGAAAAGGGAAAGAGGGAAGGCCGCTCTGGCAATAAGACGGGCGCATCGTTTTTACTCCACCGAGGCATCCAATTTACGAACGAGTCACAATAGAGCGGTCGTCATACATACGATCAGTAACATTAGGGATCGAATTCCCGGCATGGCGATGAAATTCCTTTTTTGTTTAAATTGAAATGAAATAACGTTTCTGATATCAAACTACTTGATTTAACGAAAATTATGTTTTAGGTTGAGGGAGATAATTTACGATGTTTCTTTATCGAGCGGATTAATGAACTAGGATATACAGAAATCGAATCCGCATGGGAACGTGGATTATTTTTAGGTAAAATACATAAAAATGCCACCTAAGTAATGGCTCTTAAAACTTTTTAGTTAACTACTAATTATGCTACCACCATTGTATTATTGTGTTCTCATTAACTTCCACTAATTCAATTAGTCACTTATATTTTGTAAATAGATGCTCATGTTTTTAAGGCATATATCGTTGCATTTGTAGGATTCAACAGCCGTGGTCGTTTTCAAGATCCATTCACATATCACTATAGAAAAAAATGTTTCTTTTGGACTAGATTTGAACGATATGTATCCGATACAGAGTTTCACAAATGTCAACGACCACCAAAAAAAGCTCCTTCCAATACCATTAACTATCACCATGTACTTCGCAATATTATGAGAACAACACTTTTGAACAAAATTCGAGCTACTGAAAATGATTAAAGTTAGTAAAAACCGGAGTAACTGTAATTTTTAAAAAAACCCAATTCTACTTAATCAAACTTAATATTATATTCTGACATTTTATTTCCGTTATATGCCATATCGTTTTGTTTTCTTTATTTTTCAATCAATGTAGTCAGGCTAACTCTCTTAAGACGTTTGGCTTTATAACGTAGTTACGATGCGTGAGGTAAAAGATGAGAAAGCAAGTGGTGATATTTAGATACTGATTTATTGTTATCACTACAGCATAGGTCTACGTAATTTCTTTATTTAAAGAATGATTACTAAATGATTATATTATAAAACTAAAATTTGTTGGTTAAGTGATTGTATCGTATTTTCTATAGCTATTAGAATGCGAAAATGGATTAATATGCTTGGTCTAAAGCACTTGAAATACGTATAAAATTGAATACATATTTGTGATGAAGATAAGTGAAGACAATGCTCCAGAATACTGACGATGAGCTGACAATTTCCGTTTCACAAAAAGTTTAAATGATCCATCTTTTGGTGCCGTTGTTTCGTAATTGCAGAGATCGGTTTCACATGCACAAATCAGCTCGTAGCCTAATTCGTCTCTTGTCACCGCGCATCCCTGAATGATATATTATATGTGATATTTAACTAATTAAATTATAGAAAGTAAAATTTAGTATCTTATACCCTTCGTCAAAATGCAAACAGTTAAAACCATCGAAAAAATATAAAAATGTTTAGACTTAAAGAAGCTCACGAACATTCCCCTCCAAAGCACATCCTTTCCAGTGGTAGTGTTGATTAAATTCCCGGAAATACAAAAAACATAAAGAATTTCATAAAACTTTACTAAATCCATTTTTATACTTTGTGTCTCTGAATAAGAACTTACAGAGCACAAGCAGAATAGTTCCTGTCACATTCACTTTCAGTGTATGGAATAGACGCAGCACTGTCGTCAAAATACACTGCAATCTTTCATTAGTGAAAGATGCACATACAGAAACATATCTCTACTTAATATCAACGGATAAGAATTAATTAAAGTCTAGATTATTAGCTTAAATTTTTTGTTTGCGTATAACTAAATATATACTCACTTTCTCCAGAAAAACACTTCAAACTGGAAGTTCCTTTGAAACATAATAAAAAAATGGCGAAAAGTTTCATCTATCCTGAAGCAGTCAATACATTATTAATTTAGTAAATGAATGTTGTCTGATATAATAAACAGCCAAAATGCGTACAACAAACGCTTATTTGATTTCTTATTGAAGTAAAAGTGATATGTATATGTACATACACAAGGTCTCGCATATAGAAATTACCTAGATATATGAGATTTTGTGTATGTATCGCATTGTTGACTGATATATATAAATTTATGCAAAAATTCTCCGCCTTATATACTTAGTTTCTTTCAATTATTAGTCAAGTGTTTCAACATTGCGGTACACTTAACACAAATGTAATAAGAAATTTAGATAGCAAAGTAAAAAAGAACTGAGAATTGAATAACCGGACCGGATTTTAAAATTATCTTAATCTCAGATCTCAGCTACATATATATATGTAGTCTTTTATTTCTAACATTGTAACACCCGGCTACAGGGAAGTGAAATGCAGATGTTTATAAGATATATATCATTACGCCTACGCAAGATGCTTCGTCGATAAAAGTGAACATTATAGGCCTATGACAATAACATGCTTTTAACAATGAAGTATACAGAAATCAATGGTGAATACAGTAAGCTACTTTGGACAAGTATTTAGAACAATATAGTCTTCATCCTTAAAAATTACTGTATTATTTTTTTAAATGTTACAAGTTAATTTATAAGTCGTCTAATTACAAAACAAACTGTTTCCCAGACAAAACATTCAAAGCTCATTTAGACTGGAATCCTTCGAAATAATGCTTTTCCCTTTAATAATGTGATTTATCCTGACTGTATTTGCAGTCTTTCTGCTCAGTTAGTTTTGATAATTTACACGAATAGTATAGTTGAAATATTATAATATTCAGATAAGACATGGAATTATGGTTTCTTAGAACAATTATCGATCTAGTAATTGTGAAGAACTTCAAATCTGGACGGATGTATGGACTTAGAGGGTGTACCACTTAGATGGAGATAATCTTCTTACTGTTATTTCTCCAATAAGTCGTTATTCTATATGATTACCCACACACCCTTAAATCTTACCGTGAATTTCTTTCTAAAGAAACCAATGTTTTGGTCCAAGTTACTTTTATAAAAATCTATGCATTTAACTAAAGTGAAGTACTGCAAGTTTATTATTGGTGATCCAACAGGGTTTCAACGACATGGAATCCAATTTTTAAACGCATTAAGTCTAAGCTCTACTCTACCTATTCTTCACACATTACACAAATTAATCCAAGGTAAGTTGATGATTGGGTCAATTCCATTAATTAGCCAAAATATTTTCTTACCAGAATCACAAAATTCTGAAAGGAATATGTCAAATATACTATTACATGTTATAAACAATACAATTTTATAGATATATTTCCATATTGAGAAGGATAATGTTACTCTAATTACTCTATTAAATCTTTGGAAAATAGACAACATTAGATCATCATTTACACGATTTATTTGACCTCTAAACACGAACTTTGACAGAAACACTATATTTAAATATACTTTTATCTAGTTATTTATTACAATACTTGAACTATTCCATTAGGTTGGTGCAAAAATAATTGCGGTTTTCACGATTCTAAATTTGGCGCCGCTTTTTCTAGTTATCTTTGTCCTTTGTAATAGTCNATTCCGAGTTCAAAATGGGACATAAAGCAGTGGAAACTACTCGCAATATCAACCAAGCATTTGGCCAAGGGACCGTCACAGAACGTACAACTCAATATTGGTTCCAAACATTTTGTGGCGGAAATGAGAGCCTTGAAGATCAGGAGGGTTGTGGTCGTCCCTCAGCTATCAACGGCAACTAACTGAGAGCCATTATTGAAGCGGACCCACATAAAACAACTCAAGAGATGGCAGA
>JAJAVP010000173.1:31819-66830 GCA_020740425.3 Heterorhabditis indica
AACTTCTTTCTTGTTGGGAAAAATGTGTGAAGTCCAGTGGTTTTTATTTCGATTAATAATTTTCATTCTAAACTGAGATATACTTTTGGAAAGTTTATGGTTAAAAACCGCAATTATTTCTGTACCAACTTAATATTTCAACTAAATTCCACAGTTAGTTACATTTATCATTAAACTATTAGTATCATAATAAAAATCAAGTTATTTAGTGTTCACATTTAATAAATAAACTAGTATTATATTTGTTGTAAAACGCAAGAAACGATAACTAATTTTTATATATAACATACCCGCTAATTACATATGATCCAGCCACATCAAACGACCACATGTATTTGTTGCAGTAAAGCTGAAATGACAACAATCCTAATGGATAAATAATTGAAGTAGAAAATATTCTATGCATATTTAAGAAATAATGAAGCAATCATGAAGGAAGAGAAATAACTGGATAATCAGAAAGTTGAAAAGATCTGCTAAATTGAATTTTGTGGCTACTGTGAGCATAAACCATTGTCGCGTACGGTACTTGGTGACGTAGTTGCTTCTTTCACATGACCCGAAATTGTTCTATATAACATAGTAAAGCCTTTATTGGGAAGGTCATAATAGATAGTCCGATGCCATAAACCAATATTTCTATCCACTAAAATAACATGTTCGAAAACTTAAAACAAATGAAGTGAAGTAAGATAGGCTAAATTACCCGTATGAAGTGAAGATCTCTTATTCCACAAAGTCATTGAGCAATCTTTACCATTTGGACAAAGATTTAAATCCTCAATATCTATTGGACATTCAGTATTAGTGGAATATGCTTGACCTAAATATATTGATTTTAATATTTGGAATTATTATATTGCATTTCTTGGTGAATAATATCTAACAAATTAATTCTATACCGATCTATTTTTTTTCGAATTTTATGTAATTATACCAAATACTCTACTAAAATTTATTTTGATAATAGCTTTCTAGGGTCATTAATGCATTTAAAAATTCAATGTTTTGGACATTTGAATTTTATTTCTTACATCATACTGATAAGAGTGGTTGAAGAAGTGTTATATATCAAACTTAAGATAAATGCAAACTCATTTCCTGGAAGGTAGTACATCAGAGAAATACAATATTATAATTAAACATATTAATTGTCAGTAGAAATGATGTTTTCTGATTTTAAGTCTAAACGGACCATGTGCCCAGCATACCATAGTGGAGATCATGAAAATAGATCTTCGTGCATTTGTATAACGATTTGGAAGGGTAAACCATACACCTGAAAAGAAAACAAAGTTTTGCTTATAATTAAAATTCTACTTCCATTAATAATTACTATACTAACATTTCCTGTTTGAAGTTTGTTAAAAACAAAATACACTATCACGCTGTAAAATTAACATTATACAGGAAAGCTTTAATTAGTATCTTATGTTTATTTTATAAACAATACTTCGCATTTTAATGTTTATTTTAAATTATGGTTCGGTGCTAGATGAGATATTGTTTCCATCATTGGTATTTTAATTATGAAACGAATGATGATACTTCAACAGTGACGCAGTATGTTTGAAGTAAATTCATTCCATCAAAAGCCTGTAATTTTAGTGCCCCACTTTTCAGATTTGAAAAAATGGATATATGCTCTTGAGATTGTATATAAACGTATTTTAAAATTCAGTCAATGATTTACTACTCCCTTGAATTACTTAAACTCAAGCAATAAATACTGGGTTAAATACTTGCTAGACATCTTAAACTCTAAAAATCATGAGAAATAACTAATTTAGGCGGATTGTTAATAAAGAAATATATTAAATGTAAGTTACTGAAATAATTCACCTTTGAAACAAAATATTTCATGATAGTCATCGAGACCAGCGGTTTCTACTACCGTACGTGAACCATACTGAAACCTTAAAATAAATATATTATGGAAATCTTTTGACCGAATCATATCGTAGAAAAGTTACTGCACAAGATAAATGATAAAACAATAACTTTAGAAAAACAAGTCACGAACTGTATTAGATTGTTTCGGTTACAGGTAGTTATGCTTCTCATACAGCCTTGTGCATCGACAATCACTTTCATTAATGAATCCCAATTGTTACAAGAATTGCAGTCGAAAAAAATAGAGGATGTTTCTCCCTATTGTAATCTCAAAAATACTTATACGTATTAAATAAGAGTTTTACAAAAGTACTTAAGAGGTCCACTAGATACTGAGTTCTGCCCTCACGGCCTTCGTATTTCGTCATGATCCCATTCATTATGACTTTAAGCTTCTTCACAAAATAGAAGGTAGTATTACTTGGAGAATAGGAAGGAGATTCTTCATTCAAATGGCACTCGTCATCTGGGAAATAAGTTATGAAGAATACTCATATAATACAAGTTTTTAATATTACTTAATATATTAGGAACTTATAAAGCTTAACGGTTACTTACTATCTAAGTAATAACCAAAACAACGAGGTTCATTCCAGCATATTTCTTCACAGGTTGTATCTGTTTTTTGAACAATTGTCCGAGAAGAATAAGCTTTTCCAAGAACACGGATATACGAACAACATTCCGATGCCACAAGAATCTAAAGAAATATGTAGGTAGGTATAGACTAATTTTGCCAAATTTGCATTTCACATTTGCAGAATCTTGACTTCGAGTAAATATAATGATAAACTATACATGATTTTTGTGTTAGTTTATAATTTCACAACACCTAGAAGGCTATTTTTGTAAATCTAGTTGAAGCTATATTAACAATTCAGAGCTGTAAAATGTGCATGGAATACGCCTGAGATATCACTAACATTACCTGTCATCTTATAATAATAAGACCACATAAATAACTTACAATATGTAAAGTAGTGAATTCAATCAGATAAACAGCAAAATACATTTTAGCCAACTTCTGCATAAATTCACCATATATATGCGTAACGTACCACCATTGCTAGGATACATAGAATATTGCCCTATAATGGGTTCTCATAACGGTGATGAAAAGAGCATTTAACTGGATGTCCCGTCATCGAGATTTATTCTTTGCATAAGTCTACTAAGGGGCCACATAAAATATTGAGGTGACCCGCAAATCATACCCTTTTGTTTCTGGCAGCAGGAAGATGATACACTGTTCGAAACTGGAATTTATGTCAGATGAAAGAATAGTGTGTAGGTAGTTACCCAGTATATTAAAAAACTAGTAGATTATATAACTCCAAGAAAATGGAAGAGACCGGGACAACGGTTATGAATGGTAAGTAGAGATTACGCAATCAAATGCAAATTATCAGTGGCGCTGTGCCAAGAAAAAGATTTCGTGACATCGTACTGTATTTTGCTATAGGCGGATCCAACGAAAATAGATAATCAATAATTTTTGGTTGGTAGAATATACATTGCTACCCGCTTGACTTTTAACGTCATGGATTTGTGTTGTACTTTCGCTAATGTTATTACCAAGGTGTTTTTTGGGTTGTATATGGTTTTAGTATTATATATATGATGTATTTTCTCATAGATATTAGTATTATGTCCTACGTTTGGCAGGAAAATATCACTAGTTTAAAATGAGTCCCCACCTGCATGGAAACTGTTGATAACGTATGCATGCCTTTGTATTATATTTATAGCGCTTAATTACAAAAGTATTCTTTTACAGTTGCGAGATAGAATATTTTAGGCTTAGTAGTAATATTTTCATTTCAATGAAAAATCCGAATCCAACGCATTTTTAGTTACTTGCTATGGATTTGTATTTACAGACATATAGAACAACTAAAAAAATGTTATGGGTAGAAAGAATGGAGTTTGCACGCAGGGTATGGCAGTTTCTAGACTATATGAAAACTATTGAAATCAAATTCTGACTAATATTTAGATATTTAAATATCAATACTATAATGAAACTTGAGGTCTAGTGATAGTTTCTCATAGTAATTATCAACTCGTATAATTGTGTATTTTTTTTTTTGATTTCTATTCCGAATTAGATGTTCAATCATAAGTACTTTTTCTGAAGCGAGTTTTTTGAACTGATCTGTAACTGAGCAGTGAATCTACTAAGTTAACTTGTATTGGTAATTTTAAGTGAAGTATTGTCTTAAATCGATTGGTGGAACTCGAGTAGCTCATTAGCAATATTTTTTTTGTAACATCCTGCATAATTTCACGTTGGACGCCGTTAGCCATCTGTGTGCGGATTATTAATGTGTGAGAAAGCCCTCTGAGAGGAGTCAGCAACATGACACTTAGTCAATATCTGCCAGAGGTTCAAGCCCAGACATTGATAAACTTGAATGCTCATAAGGTAGAAAATCTTACATGATTGGATTGGAAATAGTAAATTTTAGATATTAGTTTACTGTTTTCTTTTAGATATATGTTAGTCATAAGTGAAGAATATAATACCAAAAAATTTTATGTAAATATTATTGCGACAACGAAAGACTAGATTTATGTTAAAAAGAAGACAATAAATCATTTTTATTAGATGTAACAATTTTTGTGATCGTCATTTCTCTATTTTATTCGATACATCTTGGAAATAATATTTAAACTTGGACTATTCAGTAGTATAGCGTTCATAATACGTTTTAATTTTTAGAAATTTTAATTTGTTTATACATACGAATTGCTATCTTACATAAGCTATCCATTGTTACCTTTTGTAAACTACCGACTATTATTGTACGTCGTTTTTAGCTTTCTAGTTTTCAAAATGGTATTAGTGGCCAAATATCACTTTAAAAATGTTATTAGCTTCACAATCATTAGAAAGTTATCTAATATGTGGATTGATCCATATTTTCAGATACAGTACTATTGTATTAATATTACGTTCGCTTTAGAAGTCTCATTTTTATACTTAAGGTTTCGGTCAGTGTCTCATTGGTAGTAATAATTGAACAGGTGCTGTTGTCATTTGATTGGCCGCCCACTGGGTGGGTCAATCCAACTATGTACACATTTGTAGTGACTATTCGAACATCAAATATTTATTTCATTTTTTGAATAATATTGCCTTCAGTGAGAGTATATATGTTATCTATATTATTTTTAGTGGCTGTTTAGGTCACTATGACCATTCTTGCTAATCTCGTTAATATATTGTCTATATGTCTACGTATGAAATCCCGTCCTCATACCTTATTAGAGCCATTTCTACTCTTAAATGAATATTAAATTAAGATTTTATACTATATTCGTGGAATAAACTATCTAATTAGTTTTCAATTCCAATTCCCCCGAGTGCCTAAGCCATCTGTCGTCTTTCCATGGTGTTTCGTGTATCCTTTCGCTAAACCAAACGAGGCCGATGGTTCGCCTTGTCACGTTGCTAATCTGCTTATTTCTTTGCTCTCTGTTTGCTTTGGGCTTGTTTGGATGCTAGATGCTTCCTGTAACTACTCTTCTTTTACATGTATAACATACCATTTAATTTAGATATCACGTTTCAGTTACTCTCTTTTGGTCTCAACTTATAAGGCAAGTTGTCCTGGTAGATTAATTAGCTTTCTATTGTTCCAGTGGATTCATTAATGGCAATCAGTGCCTTTCTATAATTCATGTTTGCCTGTTGGCTTTAGGTGAAACCTCCTCTAGCCATTGGTCGACTCCGCCCTTCTCGTAACCTCCTAATTTTTCGTCTGCCACTTGTGCCAACCCTCACTTGTCATGTTTCTGCCTGCTTGTTTTATCCGTAATGGCTTATTTATTCGTGTCATATAATAGTGATTTTATCTAGACTTGCTTGTAAATTTGGTAAATAGTGCTTTGATGGTGACCACTGAGGTGATAATCATTGCACCTTCTATTTAATAGATATGTGATACTTGGCTTCTATATTTAGTGTATTCATTTTTTAAATTTGAAATCTCTAGTAAAATAATTTTTGTGTTATATTAGAACATTTAGGGTTTGGTGCAGTTACGTTGTTCGTTTTTCCGTTCATGTACTGTTTGGACTGCGATCTCTTTGCTTTTATCTATTAGTTCTTTCCTAGACGCTTCTTCCTGTTCTATTGGTGTAAATTACTTTTGTATAGCTCTGGTTTCATGACAAACTAATAAATGTCTGACGTAATAAGTGATTTTTGTACATGTAGTTTTGACATTTTGTGAAAAGCGAAAATTTAAATTATCCACCGCTGTCTTAAATGATACTTGCGTAGTAGGCGCCTAAAATATAGGAATATGAGAGCGGGATGTCCTACGCGAGATTATTGAGCTAACTTTTGAATTCATGTTTTAAGCGAATACACGAGGTTAGCTTAAAAACGATTTGCTTTTAAAAGCTACTAAACTACATTTATAGAAGTGGCGTGTATAAATAGAGCCTATGTGAATTTCTCTTCGTATTTTAATCTTATAGGTATAAAATGTAAATGGCTAAAACAGATGTGAGTATGTCCTTGATTGACTACAATCTGTTTTATGTGTATTTGGCACAAAATATTTTATAGAAGGAATGTATTTTATAGCTCTACTTATCTTGAGTAAAGTATATTTCTGTAGCGTATGTAATTTTGTATTAATAAATAAATACTAGGAAGTGTATGTAGGTATATGCTAGCGTTGTATCAGATGCTTCTAATTTAAGAAAAAGAATATGCCCAAGTCATAATATCGTATGACTAAGGAGTGTAGATTGAGGATTAGAAGGGGTAGCTCTCAGGCTCGAAAACACTTATGTAATGGGAGGTCAGCAGACGCTGGCATTGTGCGATGCCCGCTGCCGGACATTGATTAACACGCCTTCCTTAGTGGTATTACTTATTCATGCTGTCGAAGCAGGTTGTCTATTGTTGGATTGCCCTCCAACTTTCATGAAATTATTTGCGGTCATATTTACTCTCATCTCGACATTTATTTGTAAATAGTTATTACAGTATCAATAACCAATGTCTCCTACAAGACATTCATGTCTAGTTATTTCTGCGCTATAATTTTGCAGATTTTTAACCAGTTTCACGTGATGCTGGATATTTTGTAAAATATTGAATTCAACCACCTTTAATTATTAGACTAGTTTTGCTAATATATAATTGTAATTAGTTTGTGATTTCGCAATAGAAATATGAAGTATTTAGTAACTATATTGTATGGTTTTTGTCTCACCTCTTATGCCTACACAAATTTTAATAATTATTCCATAGTGATTTTAATAAATTAAACTACATACATTTTACGCCATAAGAAAGCTTTACAATTTGACAATTCTTTAAATCTAGGTAGGAAGAAATGTGCTCACTGATATGCTGATCTAGTTATGTTTATTTATATATGGATTTACAGGTATTCGTTTTTCCAATGTGACTGTAAGCAGGTCATCAATCAGGATTAGTTGAATCTTGTTGAGCACCCAGAGAATTTACAAAAGAAATGGGGTGTACGTTTCGAGCACGTCTTAACCAAATTGGGTCTATATGGTATACAATTATAGTTCTGACGATACAAAGCTATTTATTGTATCTTGGATTTGAAAGGTTTCTATTTACAATTCACAATTTTTAGTGCTTCTTTATGCTACGTTTAGTATTTATATAGCAACTAACTAGTGATTCTGTCGTATAATGATAAGAATACTTATTTCAGGTACAAACTTTACAATGAAATGAAGTGGCCTATTAGTGGATATCCTAATGTGTGGTTGGCTGCATATGTTACTCTTTATGCATTTTGTATTCCTGCATCTCTACTCTTCTTCTCTTTTGGATTTTTCAAATCTGGAAACATCGCAGGAGATAACGATCAGCTAACAAATAGAGAAGATCGTATTGTTGAGGTGTCCAGAAATAGGAAAGGAGAAAAGACTGGTATATTTGTCTTAATGTTATTTACACATTTCTCATAAATCAATTCTTACTACTCTGCATTTTCCTATATCACTGATGAAGTATAATGAATAGTAAAACAGACTAGGATGCTATTGATATTGATAATGGATTTAGATGAATATGGAAGACATTTATAATTTTACGGTTAATCCTTGAGTGAACAAAGGACAGCACATGTGCTGAGCACTACGATGCGAGAGATTAAAATCCTAATTATTGAGCCCTGAGGGATCAACTCTGCTGCGTACGCAGTTATTAACCCCTTTAATTCAGGGAGAGGGAATGGATTATTCTATCATTATTTCCCCAAAGTAACTTATTATCCCTTATAAATCTTTAGCTACGTGTCTACAATAGAATATTGAAACTGTTAGATTTCAATTTTGTTTATAAATTTTCATGGGAAGCTTTGTTTTAGGTTGTCTGCATAAGGTTAAATCCTTATGGGAACATTCTCCTCCAATGCCACAACAAATTCATGTCATTATGGCCCTCTGTCAACTTGTTGCCCAACAACTCATGATTTCGCAACTGTATAGACACGGATTCATCAACTCTGGTATGAGACTTACAATAGTTCCGCTGGTAGAATTGCATTGACCACTACTCGTGTTTAATTATGCATGCAATGAAAATTACACCCACGATGCTCTTCTATAGCCCACTGTTTAATGCATTAATCAATGTGGAGCGCAGTTTTACTAGTAAAATATCCGCTTTTGCAACTTTTCCATTTCTCAGAGCTTTTCATTATTGACGAGTAGCTAACACGCTAAATGCTAAACCGTTTACTAGCGTAGAGATATTCAGGAAAACCAGGATAATGCCAACAAAGTGGCATTTTTATGGTTTGCATGCTTAAATAGGTGAATTCACTGTCGCTTTCCCACTAAGTTTTTTTTTAGCAGACCTCATTTTCTCAGTAAAGCGAGAGGGACACGAGTATTCTTTGACCGATTGCCAATTACTAGTCTAACTTGAACACTACTAAAGAGAATTAGGCGCATTTCTTTTTGCTATTAGGGGACTCAGAGAATTTACCAGTGCTAGTTTATAAATATATATGGCAATAAGTCAGAGTGTTTAAAAAAAATAAAATAGACTAGTATGTTTAATGACTCACTAAATGTTCACCTAACAAAATTTTTTCGCAAAATATACGAAATTAAATTTATTTAATAATTGGGAGATATTTAATTATAATTATAATGTATGTAATTTGATTGTGGAGTTAAGATATGTGAAACTTTGACAACTTTCGAGTGTCTGCAACTGTTAACAATTGATGGGTTGTTTCCACACGTGCTATTCTTTTTTCGTTGACCACATTTGAAACAATTGAATTTCTTGCGTACGGCGGGCAGCTGTGCTGCATAGTTTTGGACGACCCGCGGCAAGTTTTAAAAATCTTATGAAACGATGATATACGACATATTTTAAAAGAATTGCCACTGTGCAAGCGAGGATAGTGATGCAAGTTTTTACATAAATGAATTAGGTCATCTGAAACTTTAAGAAAAGATTATTGAGTTAGAGGCTGAGACAGTAATTGTAACTTATTTATGTTACTTATTATGTCTATTTAGCCCATATATGATTAGTTTACTTATGGGCTTTGTGATTTGGGGCCGTAAAAGTGTGGCCGGATGCGGGCGCCTGCGCCTCATTTGTGCACTCAAATGCAAGATGTTGATGTGTGTTGTTTCAAGCGAAAATTGCAAATGCTGTAGTATAGGAAGTTTTATAACTGAAAGACTTCAACTGCTAACAGTATTCTTTTCATTTGTGTTCATGGATAATTTGTAGAATTAAATAGTTTTTAGTTTGTCCTGACAATGTCAAATGTGAATTACATGTATAGGCGACCTTAGTTAATGTAGTATGCAAAGTTTAGTATTCTCTCGGAAAGGCTGATTATCTAATTTGCATGTTTGCGCGCGCATGCTCACACTGAGAGGCAATCGAACGTAATTGGTCAGTCTGACAACGCAAAATTGACAGGCAACCAACCACCTGAAAGGAGGTGACAAATTTATTCTCAACTAGTCATTATCTATAAATTGATCAATACTACCTCATTAGCACATGTTGATATAAATCCAGCAGGGTTGGCAGGAAAAATTAGTTGTATGCCTAATTATTACGGAAGCAAATAATCATATAGGAAGACACTCGGAATTTCCAGAATACTATATAATATCAATATTTGTCATTTGAATATAAATTTTTTTATGATTTTGTTTTGATCAACTGAGTATTAAATTTACAAGTTCTCTTTAAAAATTTGTAGGTGACTTTCTAAATACCGAGATGGATTTTCTCTATCAACGTGCGCGACAATTAGCCACGAATCTTCCGATGGGAGAAACAAGGCTGACAGGATTCCAGATTACAGCTGAAGAACTTAGAGATTCACCTCTTGCACCTAATGTTTTGCCATGTAAGAGAAAATTGGATAGATTTTGTAACTGTTTAATTTATCTGCTTAGTAATTGATAGTTTGTAGAATCTTAGTTTTAAGTAAGAGCGCTATTCGAATAATTTGTAGGGCTATTAATGTTAGCAATGTGAACTGAAAATAGGCATATGTAAACAGAAGTATAATATCAGAACAATGTTTTATAGCATATTAATTAACTGATTTTAGTACTGATGAATTTCCGATTATTCGGCATTCCTCTTGAATTCCTGAACCTCGTCGTTGCCCTAATCGCATATTCGTGTGCCTATCCTGCAGTGTTTTGGAGAGTATCGAAATCCTTTAGGTAAGAGAATTATAATTATTTTGACTTCCTACATTTTACGTTTCAAATTATGGTGCTGATTGTGATATTAAGCTGAGTTAAATTTTCTGGGAAGCAAAACCGCATCGATGTTTTAAGCAATTTACTGATACAAACGAATATCACTGATAATACTTATTTAAATTTCTCTCAAAAACTTAATTCAATTTAGTTTGATTTTTTCTCTTCACCTCCTCGTCTACTCTGCCTTCGTCATATGGGGATATCTAGCTTTTAGTGTCCTATTCAGAATTCAAGAAACTAATTACAATAGTCTTCGACCTGTTGGCCTAGGTTTGTACTCAGTCGTTTAAGGGTAAAGAAAGAAAAGCATAATCGCTGTTTATAATAAAAGGACAATAATATTGGTGGCGTGGGATTATGTAGATAGCTGTAAAGGTCTTTATATAACAAGTATGGTGAGCATGGCTTAAACTACTTTTATATGCAATAGAAATATTTATTATATTAATTCTAGGTCAATATCTAGTAAACATTCGTCATTCGTCGTTTCACCACCCATTGGCTATTCTTTTGACATTTGTTTTGTCAATATTCTTAGCTTCATTAGCTCCTGTCATTTTATATACATATGGATATAATAAGTATTTTGTGAGTTCTTGTATGACAATATTTGTATGATATTGTTATAGAAAATTGTCCATTAAATGACCTGTATATCTAAATACAATTTCGTTAATTGTGTAACATAATTTTTTACTTAAATGCAACGCATTTAGTTAACATAATCGAGTTTCTAGTCGAAATATAAGTAGCGAATATTAATTTATCGAAAAACAAATTTGGTCATAATTTTAGGTGAATCTTGTTAATCTTCAATTGAAAAATCGTATACGAGCTGGTAGTTCAAATGGGCAGAGCGAATACAGTGATTATAGACGGAGGTCTTATGGTAGAACCCCTAATAGTGAATTGTGCTGTGATGGGTGGGAACTGATTATATCTGCAGTTTATTAACTTCATATATTATAAAATCCTCTATTTGTAGTTATGGACCACACATGACGGCTATAGTATTGCTTTGCCTTATTATAGTAACTCTGTTTCCTACTGGTTTTGCCATGATGACGCTTTATCAGGTGATTTTATTTTGTTATAAGTATCTTCTTTAAGGTAAATTAAAGTGAAAAAGTATGGGTTTCTATAATGAGTAGTATAGTTAATATAAAACTTTCAAAAAGATAGTTTTTTTTAGCATGAAGATAAGCCGTTGCTAATAACTTGTCTGATCGTCGATGTAGTGTACGTTTTCTTATGGATAATCTATTGGTTAATACTTACTATGAAAAGAGACTGGTCTTTCAATGTAGTCCACAGGACGCATCAGCTCTATGCCCTACAAGTAAATTTTAGAAAGTTTTTTATACTTAACGTTGGTAACATTATACTACTTTACTGAAGAGAATGTACAATATTTAGAATGCAGTATTATTTTATGTTTATTTTCAATACTGATGGAATACGTAGAACTAATATATGGTATACGCATTGGCCTATAAGTAGCATAATATAGATAGGTAATTTTAGAGAATTCTTGTCAGAATAAGGGGCACTAATAAAATATTTGCAGAAGGGAATGGCCTCTGGTCATATTAAAGGAAATGAAAACCCATCTCAGTTAAAAAATGCCTTAATTGTCATGCATAAAGATCACGTAAGTTGTACATGTTACATATGAAAAAAATTGGAAAGACTTGGTGTAATAACTTAGAGCCTACATATCCAAATAATGTGTAGGTTCTATGTAGGCAAAGAGTTCTAAAAAATATTAAGTTATAGATGTTTGTTACTGATGACCAGGCAACAAAACAATCGCTTCTTCGATACATTCAAAGGGGACAATTCGACAATACGGATGATTCATACTGGTTAAAGCCAAATGGAAATCATGGTAGTCCTGCAGCCAGGTGAATCCATGTTTATTATTTTTATACATTAACATAATCTATTTAACCAAAACAGTCTTCTCGTCATCAATTTTGTAGTTAATGACTATTACTTAAAATACCTGAACTAGTCTTTGATTAATTTTTTTTAAGGAAAGTTCTTGTTGAAGAGAGTAACATCAAAAACACACCAGAAATATCTCGCCTTACTCGAAGAACAAGTGATGAAAATTCACAAAGCACTGCGTATAATTCGGTATATATCTGAAGTTTTGGTACATGAAGTAAATTGAAATTTGCAAAGTATTACTACAACGTTTGTTCCGAGAAAACTAAAAATCTTGATATAATATAAAACTCGTTAAGGTAACCCGATCAGCACATATAGCGCCTCCATTCCATTCTGCACAATTAACATTACGAGGAAACAGTTCTCCTCCAGAAGATAGAGAACAGAACACATTTGGAACCTTGCAAGTGAATTTTTGTTTTTTAGAAATTAGCTATTAATGTATAATTTTGTGTTTACCTATGTCAGAATTTATTGTTAGTAAAATTCTTACATTTAGTAGAATGTTTTTAATAGTTAAGTAATTTATCCGTCAGCGCCTTATTTTATAAGCAACCATTTCTTCGATGTTTATTCATTTTACGAGCTGTGTCCTCGACATCTGCCAGCAATAAACTAAAGCGATTTCTTCGACCGCTATCAGTAGCTGAAGGGAAACAGTTGTTGTCTAGGACTTAAGCACTACTAATCTGCTTAATACGGACAGAAATAGTATAAGATAAATAACATTGCTATATAACGTTATGCGTTTATTAAAGTCAAAAGGATGAAGTAATTGATGTAATTTAATACTACCATTGTTATTTACTTAAATGGTGAAAGCCGATATTAGTTGTCATATACTGTAAAATATAGTAATTTTGTTCCAGCGCAGTCAACAAGTTGCGTATATGTCGACGTTGCAGAAAAGTCATCCAAGTAATAGTACACTACAGAGATCAATTCCTTTAGGACAGTGGGCAACGGTTCGTTCTAACTGCCAATTTTGAAAATTTATTACTCTACCGATTCACTCTCTTTTTATGATGTAATATAATAAATAATATAATTCAATCACAAGTTCAGCCCCAAGAAGCATATGCTTCAATTCACAAAGCTAAGGAGCACGCTATTTACCAGAGAGGAAACCACGAAGTGTCGACTTACGGACAGAGTGAAAATACTTACAGTACTTGTGGGACCTATACACGTTTACCTCCACAGGTCAATAGTATCAATTTATGATATTTCAGAGATCCAGATACTTAGACATGTTTGTGAACTCGTAAACGTGTTAAATAGTCAGCAATCTATTAACGTAATTAAACACTAGTGATTTGGATAGGCGAGAATTATAAAAGTATTAAATAATTAAATGTTTGAATAGAGCTTGTTAAAGTCTCGCATACCGGTTCAACCAGGCCAACAACCCACTGCATTACGACTAAGTGGCAATAACTATGGACTTCAGCAACAAGTAGGATTTCAAGTTAATTTTATAGCATAGGAGTGTATATAATATATTTTTATGCTAGGAAATTCTAGAGTACCCTCCGTGATCTTAGTCAGCCGTCGGTCATGGCTGGAGTGCGGCAGAGCCCCATAATTAGTGAAAAAGGATCCACTAATGGAGTTAATGTACCCTCAAGTACGATAGGAGCGAATAGCAGGTTTGTTTTATGAGACATTTCCTCTTAATGCAATTAAATTTTGGAATATTAATAGATAAAGGTTACTGATTTTAAGTGGTTTTTATGCTTTTTAAAGTGCTATACTTAGATTTCACACTTAGTTGATTAAGCAGTATTTAATATATCACGTTTGATTAATTCCAGCAAATAGGTGAAATAAATTTTTGAAACTTAAAAGCAATAGGTTTTTTTTTTACAGGGATCAATCACCTTATCAACGTTCGGCGGTAAAGTTAACATCATTCAACAACTCAGAGAAAGGAATTACCTATGGATCAGTATCATCTCAATGGAATTTGCAACGAAATCCAACGGGGCCGTCCAGTCAAATCCTCTGGAACCAGACTAAGGTTGTCATAATATAAACGTTTACTTCCCAGTAGCACTACTTTTTCCAGTTTCTCTAGTTATTAATCTTCGTTGTGCATTGTATTTGTGAACGTATTATTAGTGTTAAAAACAAGCGCTTATGCTGCATATTTGCTTTCTTCTCATCTAAATTTAACTAATAAGAGTGGTTGAGAATGTTTGCAATCTACCAGTAATTGGCTAGATATCGTAGGCTAACACAGCATAGATAAAACCAATTACCTCAGTTTTATCTTGTTAATAGATTGAGCTATGCTGAGATTGGTTGAATACAGCAAAGGATCTTTGCGAAAGATTTGTTAAATAATACTATATATCCTTTATACAACAAAATGCTTAATAGGAAGTCAGAATATAAATCTTTTGACTGAATGCTATGATATTCAGCAAAAAAATGGAAATATTTAACCAACTAACCCAAACTAACCGCTTTCAGCCGACTATGTCTGCGTCGTCCTCCCAACAAGACTCACAAAGCTTCAATCCCACTTCAACACTTTCCAGTCAAGGATCAACAAGCAATTATAGTTCTCAACATACCCCAACTCCTAGCTCTCCTCAAGCAAATACTTTATATGCACTAACTAATGGAGGGGGTATTTATGGAAATTTAGGAGAAGAAACCTATGGAGAACGTACGCTACAGAAACCACTAAAGCAAGTATCGACTGGGTCTACTTCTGTGAGACATGCTGTCAAAGCGGTTGGAACACGGAATGATGATTCTGCAAATTTTAGTCTTGCATCCTCTACTGGAAGTTCTGAAACAATGCGAGCTAATAGTGATTTTGCCACAAGTATAGTTTAAACTGTATTACATAGGAATGGTAGTGACGTTTTTAACTAGGGAAGTTTAAAACTTTCTGCTCATTTATTAAATTCTCTGGTGAAGTTCTTGTCCATATCATGATTCTAGTCAATAGCTTAAGATTAGTTCTCAACACCCCAACTTCTAGTTAACGTTTTGAGAAGGAACAACATGCTAAATTTTCATTGTATTGAAGATTCACAGATACCAGTTATACTTTATCTGTATAATTACTAACAAAAGTGCTAAAATAGCTGTTATTATTGCCTCAAATTAAACATAGAATAATGTATTTGCAACTTTATTAGTAAAAAAAATTGTAATCCTTTAGGTAGGGCACACGTTCCGATTCAGCCTGCTATACAGTTACTGTTTTGTTCATACTTTTTAAATTATGCATTTGATGTTTGGGTATATAACATCATCTTTAGGAAATGAATTTACCTAGTATAAATCTCAAATATATAATACTATATTAACGAAGGCGTTTTTTACACTTAAAGAGACAGGTGTTTTGGAAAGCTATGCTGTCATACGTATGTTTGAAGACCTTAGTATATTATTAGTCCATAAATGGTCATTGTTATGTATTGTTAATTGGATGTGGTGCTTTATTCAAATTTCTACATTGTAATAATTTTTACTACTAATTGAATAAAATAAAAAGCGAATGTGTTTATATTGGAAGTTTAAGTGGTGAACACGAGGTGGCAATATCTGGGTTTATTGTTTACTTGAACTGTGGTGGGAATATTTGTGATTGGATTTAATTGCCTAGCTTTCAATTTATTCGCTGGGTCTAAGTTCATTAAATGTGAATGTAATTCTAGACATCTATCTGTACTTTGCTGTTTGATAAAGAAGGGGTGTGCACTAGGTTAGATAAGACCGGACCTTCGGCATCTCATCGGAATATGGGATAAATAAACAGTTGAGGGACAGTGTATATGCATGAAACTGATGAACGCAGTTAGATGAAATTAAAGGTAAGTTGGCGAATTCAGTGTAGTACGTGGTGTACTGTAGGTAACTATGTATATCTCGAAAAGCTATGGAAATGCACTTATTATTCACTTATGTTGTAAAAATCCAATTTTCACAGGCGCGAATTTGAATTTTCAAATTCAAATTTACGTGAACAATCTATACACTTTCCACTTCTAATTTAATTGGGCTTCCTTATTTATATATCTAGTGTTCCAATAGTTAGTTTCGTTAAAACTAGAGAAAATGGTTGTTAAGGAAATTATTTTTGGCAGAACATAATCTTCCAGATCAAGTTTGATAAAGAATTTATTATATTTTGGGGAAATAAACGATTAGAAAAACAAGTAATCAGAACAGCACTGCATATTGTTTTCTATTTAAATACGTGCATAACTTTGGGAGTTCCTTTCACTTTCTAGTTTGATATGCTCTTACGTTCCTAGACTATAACTAGAAATTTAAAAAGCAGTCAGTAAGCATATATAAGTTTTTAAATTATTCTATATCAATAACATTTTTTTGACTTGATAACAACTATTTTGACTTTGAGAATGCAAATGTATAATTTGCCAACCTATTTTGATTATTCTTTGACCGCCCCTGAAAATGTTGCCCAAAATTAATTTTTTGAGAGGAATCCAATTGTGAATGCAATAACTGACATTCACCGTAATTTTTCATATTTCGCTCTAGAGTGGAGGTGTTCACGCGATATGTTATGTTTAAGGAGAATTTTTAACGACGATTTAGATGGTTTATTGAGATCCCAGCCACGTGTGGCAGTCATCAAAAGCAATCGTTTCATCGTCGTTGATTTAGTCTGGTTTAACAAAATCATGGAGAAAACTCATTTTGATATTCCGAACAGCACTAGACCTAAAAGGTAAGGTTTATTTGCTTTTTGATAATTTTTATAACTGTCATATATACTATCAATGAAGCAGTTATGTAATGTTAATTTTAAAAAATTGAAATAGAGTGGCATTGAACGCTTTAACGAAGTCATAGAGAAATTCTGTGAATTTTTTTTCATTCACTTGTATACGTACCCTTTTAAATTCTTTTTTCCATGTTGTACTACGTTTTTTTTGTCCATTTCACTAATGCGGAAATAATTTTCACTTTTCCTTCCTGAAGGAAACTGGACAGCTCGATACCACTATAATTAGTACTAGTTCTAAAGTTATTTAAAGTTAAATTAGTTCTTAGTAATCATTTTTATTATGTATGGTTCACTGAATTACAGAATATCCTTATAAGTGATATATTTATAGGAAATAGAACTTTAGTGGTGGTTTTTGAATGATTTAACTTTGAGATATAACAAATTAGAAAAAAAAGTAATAATTTGATATTTTTCAAGTGATTCTCGGTGTTTGCTATCACGATGCCCGTATCCTCGAAGCTTGCCTATATTGGCACATAGTTAATACCCAATCTACGAAAGCGAATACAATCTGCGTTCTCGTCGGTGAAAATTCACACACTCCATCTGATAATAAGTAATTGAAACCCCTACCACAATCATCTTTGAGTACCAACTTAAATCCTGAATCTGTTTCATGAAATCTGTTAAATCTAGCGTGTTAGTGTCTTTAATCAGTAATATTTGCAGTTCATTTATATTTTTAATAATATGAGTATTTAATTTTCAAATTGCATTTTTTCACTTTAGTCCTGCTTATTATCCATGTTATCTAGTAAAGAATAATTCGTGCTCCTTTGCATAGTTGAATATGACGCCAATGTGTTGTGCATCACTAGAGTTTTTCCATATGCAAATCGTTTCCATTTTAGAATTTCTGATAGTAATGAGACTTAAGAAAAACAATGGGTAATTTGTTTAGCCTAGATATATCGCTCAGTCTTCCTCTTTATTGTCTCCATACAGCATTAAGTAGTTTATAAAAATGGATCTCTTGAAATGCATAACTAAGAAGTTCTAGCTTACGTTAAGTAGGGTACTATTTCTTACATTTTTGGAAACTTTATAGGTTTAGGGAACTGTTATTTTCCATAAGCAATTTCCCCTATATTATACTGAGTATAATTAAATCAAATATATTTCAGTGTTGACTTTTTTCTCACCTGTACTTACAAATCCGCATGCAAATGTTTAGACTTGACTTGGCATCGTTAAAGATTCTTTTCAATATTGAAACAACTTGAGTCCTATTTTCAAAATATCGCTTATGGCAATACGACTAACACAAAATACTTACGCGTTATTTTAAACTGAGTTGATATTATTTTCACTTTTATTTAAGTGTTTTATGTAGGCTTATTTAACGACTATGTAACCTAAAATCCTTAGCCTTTCAAAAAATGTAGTTACATGCAGAATCGCATATTTTGTTCAAAGTATGCTATAATTTGATAATAAACAATATGTGATTCTATTAGATATAAATGCTTCTTTTTAGTATGTAGATATTTTCTATTTCTAACTGTTGTCAAGCGTGTTTAAGTGTCATTGACCAGCATCTACATCAGTATCAACTTTTGAGAGCAGATGTGTATATTTTGTTAGATCATTCACGAAGTACTCAATGAGAAGGCTATCCCAAGGGTTAAATTCTGCAATAACCAACAGTTTATCAAGAAAAGTAAGTAAGAAATGTATATTTGAATTGCTAAGTTGTTTGAGAAAATTTGTGTTAACAATTTTCTAGAAGCAAAGCAATGAATAGTTTTGAAATATGTCCTTATTTATTTCGTGGCCTAGCTCTCGCTATGTAATGAAGTCAGTGTTGACGATGAAATGGAACTTCCTTGAGTGAAAATATGGCTAACTACTGAAAGCCTTTTGAAGTGTTTATTTCCTTCTTAAAATGGTAAAATATCATAACTAATTTCTTTTAAAAAAAGACGTTCTATAAGCTTAAGTGCATAAAACTGTAGAATTGAGTTACGGCTATGAACTGCTATTCCATACTAAGAAAACCTACGCAACTCACGTTCTCTATGCTTTAGAAAATGCCTTATTTGACGTATTTATCGTTTTAGGGTATCTATAGGCCTAAAGCGTTCTTCTTGGGAAATTATCCCACACTGCCGTCTAATCTTGTAATTTTTCCTTTCGTTTAGTGCTGAAAGTATTGAGAATCATACTAGCATACTATTGCCCAAACAACATTATTTTCAGACATGCGCTGTCATGAGTTTTTCTCTCAGCTGAGAGCAACTCTAAATAGTTTTGATTATTACTTCTAAACAATCTATGGAGAGCCTTATTAATAATTGCTTTATTAAAATTGTCTGATCCAAATATTCTATAGCTTTTGTAAAATAGCGAATACGATTTGACTGATGGTTCTCTAAATGTTTACAGCAACCATTTACCATATATAATTGATTAGCCATCTTGTTTAAACCATTTTTTCCTAGTAATATTAATTAGTTAATTATTAATGTGTTGTTCAACTTTTCTTACATCAGGCTTGTTATGTATTTAATGAAATTATTTTCTATTTATAGACTTAGGATAGGCTATAAGAAACTTAGGTATATGATATTAAATTGAACACCAAAATTTATGGTCTTTCTAATTACTTTCTACTAGTATTTAAGAGACAGTGATCTTGAAAAGATTGCAATTGCTGGATTTCAATTCTAGGAATATAATTGAAACTGCATTCTTTATGATAAAGGTTATGTTAAATAATGAGCATACCAGAAAATTCGAAATTTTTTGCTGATTTAAATATTATTAAAGCCATTATATCCATAACCATAATAAAATTTTTTAATTAGGTAGATAATTTGCTTAGTCGTTACTGGTACAAATATTGGGGACGTTTTGAGTTCTAGATGTTCCTTTCTGCAATTAATGTTTTGTCATCATCATTGTTTGCTTCCTCTCGAAGCACTACGTGTGCTGGCTTATCGTGATTATCAGTAAATTATCTCAGGTTTACGTCTTGAATCATTAATCATAATTTCTTGTCATAATTCTAAATAACCGAGAGAAACAGAACAATTCCATACACAAAATAAACCTAGTACTATAGGTAGTTTTCTTACGAGTATCTATTTGCCGAGAATTCTTTCTCTGTTTAATTTTTTTAAATAAAAAACGAATGCCAGTCAAAGCTCTTCATTCCTAGAGTTGTCTTCAAAACTAGTCAGTAACAAAAATTCGCTCAGTATCAGTAATGCATCAGACGTCCTGAATAGAATGTAAACGAATTGTCAATTAAAAAGGAAGTACGCCATCTTGATAATTGTTCACTAACAAATTCTAACTGCTGAACGTTATCTCTAACTGCACACCGTCTTTAATAAGTTCTTGCTCTTCTATAGAAGGAAAAAGCTGTTATCAAATTGGCATAATTAATTTAGTGTTTGCTACCTAAATTTACTAAAATATTAGCTTAAATGACTTTCTGTTATTTTTTGTTACCACCTACTTTTTTTATCCTATCTATAACAAAAATGTATAGTTTCTTTTAATCAGTTTGTTTTGGGCAAGTATATAGTTAATTTTTGAATGTCTGGCTGATAGGGAGAAAACGAAGGCATCACAACACTTTTGATCTTCCATGGAGCGTGAACTGAGAATTCGCAAACAGGATGTCTATTCATCTTTAACTCTTTGTCAATAAAGGCATGCCTTCGAGAACATTTTATAACATGAGTCCACTAAAACAAATAACAATTTCAGATTTGTTTATAAGCTTTTTAAAATAATATTAATTATCCATTAGACATACTGTTTAGCCTATCAAAACTACTTCTAAAGATATCCGATTACTGTGGACAATCTGTAGATAATGCCATACAGGACTGCGTAAGAATAATCTTTTTTTCAATACAACAAATTCTTGTGATTTAGTCACTTCATTTATGCCTAATTGATTTCATATTATTTTTAATTCACTGGTCTATTCTACATAATTTCATAGTACGTAGCAATTGTTTATAGGCCTATCTAGTTTTTTGGATGAATCTAAGTCAGTTATATTATTTTAATAACCTATAATAATGTGGCATAATTAGAACAAAAAGTGATATTGCTTCCCTTTTCAATAAACCACCTAAGGATGTGAGTACCTTTCAGTTTATAATCTAAAACACTCCACTACTAGCTGAGGAAAATCCCGATATATGTGCTGTTATTTTTAGTAATATGAAAGGCTTTAAATTGTTAGGAATTCTGAAAAAACAGTCCGGCTTGCTCTTCTTTTTTAAAATACTGAATAGATAACGCTTGAATGATGTTATAAACAGTTTTGAGTACCTTTTCATCACTCCCATACAATTTTTTAATTAGAGAAATGATGCGTTTCATGCAGTTATTAGGAAAAGCAAAGCGTATTTTTTTTTAGGCTGCTTCTACATAATATGCTGAGATAATATAATCCAATTAGTTCTGTTTTATTTAAGAAATATTATCTAGCAATTTCATTATAAGCCTGATGAAATAGAATAAACCACACTACTCTAATTTTTGCAAAATTTGCTTCTTATCCATTTTTAAGTCATCTTTCTAATTCCAAGTTATTCCAAAGTTGGTTTTTAAAAACTTAGATGAATTGGACAAAGCTCAGTTATTATGTTACTGAGTGATTTATATTTAGTAAATCTTATGACTAGAATGGCTGAAGTTTCTTTTAACCGTAGAAGAAAAGAATTACACAATTTGAGCTACATTTGCTACGATGAGTCTAGAAGTCCAAATGCTGCTGTCGACCCGTCACTGCTGAGAATTGACCTCGCGCATAATATTAAACTATTTTACCATAACATACCACTTTTCTCTTACTCAATGTTCTATGTTCGTTTTTATTGCTTCTAAAATATAGTTGTATATCTTGCATATTATTCACGCCTATATATTTAAGATTTTTTTACTACCCATACACATTTAAGATACAAATTATTCATATATAAGTGGAGAAATCTAACTAAAATTAGCATAATTTCATGTTTTTTCTAACCTTCCATAGACGTTTTAATTTCTGGAGTTACTTAACTTGGAATTCTTTTACCGAGGTAGTGGAATATAACTAGAATGGTGTTCATGAAATACGATACCATACACATGACAAATCTCTTATGCTAACTTCCTGTAATAACAACATATTGTTTTGCATTTGAAGGTTGAATAAGATCAAAATTCTGCTTCATTCTTATATTACTCATATTTTCCACTGGCCAATATTAGTCTATTTTGATATACTCATCAAATGACTTTCATTTCGTTGACTTTGTAAAGTAATTAAATGGTGTGAATATCCCAAAATAAAACGGGTAATCCAATAAATTATACTAATAATTTAAGAAATACTGAAGCACTTTAGGAAGGTCTAATTTTTGCTAATAACTCGGGTTACAGTGCAGGAATTTATTAGAAATTTTCGTATGATATAAATCTGACAAATGGGTACAGAATTTTAGACGTGAAGATACCTTTTAAATCAAATTATACCTGTTTTAGATGCCCAGAAGTTAGTGGATGATTACAGTATGACATAAATACAACAGCTTCACAGAGAAGTTAATGCAGAAAGTATGCATAGATTAGTTTCGATTTACTATCTAGCCTGAAATATCTTGACTGGTTGGTTGCTTCAAAATGCTGAGACCTGGGATTGTAAAGTCTCATTAGAACGTTATTGGAGATCTGGTTCCACCTATATTACAGATGGAATGTTTTTTTGAATTGTGGTTTTACACCAACATATGCAATAATAATTTTAATAGTTTGTAAAGACTAGTACATATAAATCTATGCATACTTTCTGCATTAACTTCTCTGTGAAGCTGTTGTATTTATGTCATACTGTAATCATCCACTAACTTTTGGGCATCTAAAACAGGTATAATTTGATTTAAAAGGTATCTTCACGTCTAAAATTTCGAACCTAGAAAGTAGTAATATATTCAAAAAATAAACTTTTTAGAGGTATTAAATACATAAGTTTCTGTCTTGATATGATCAGTTGTTATTTTTCTATATATAGGAATTTAAAGTTATTCCATTTCGCATTCGCTTTTATATATCGTGAAGTCTGAATTATAATCCTTACATATGTTAAAAAATCATTTAACTTGTATTTGAAAGAAATGCTCAAACTTTCTCTATAGGAGTGATTAAACGCATTGTCAAGCCCTCAGCACTAATTTCCCTCTATTTCAAATGTTACATCTTCAATTCATAGGCTTTAGAATTACCAGACCACAACGGACATGTTTTGATAGTCTGCCTACGAATTAGAACTCGTTTAAATGTTATCTCTGAATCGGAAATAGAGCCAATTTTTACTATCATTTATTTTAGTTCGTCGCAAGCCGTCACTATCTAACTCTGCAGTTTAGAAGTGTAAATAAATAAATACATTTGCTATGACACTACGTTTAGTTCCTCAGTTATGACGCAAAATTGGATGCATAATATAGTCCAACTCTTTTTTTTTGGCTATTGATTGATGTCTACTAATCTAAGATGCTAAATTTTAGGAATTCTAAAGATACAATGAAAGCTAAAAAATTGATTGAAACCCCTATTCATAGGCTATCAGATATAAAATACCGTAACCAATAAATCAGTTGCACTGTATATAGCAAAACGATGTCTTAGTTATGAGCAAATTGAACAGAAACTGCAAATCGACACTACCTATTGAGGAAAGTGATCCGTATTCAATTCTATTCCTCCCAGTATAAAGCACTTTTGGCTTACATGTGAAAAATTCTATTTGTCTGTAGCAAAATGTTTTATAACTGTTTTCACTAAACGTTGGAACAAAATAATTTAATATTTCAAATCAATAGTGATATGCCATACAAATTATTGTTGATTAATCTAAGATTTGATATTTAAAAGTTGATAAGTACGTAAAATAATTTAATTTATTTTATCATTTAGATAGTTGATACTTGTATAAATCCCATTAATTGATATATACACCTGCTCTTTAAAAATTGTTTAAAATCAAAAATTATTTGCATTACAACAATCTCAACTATCTTTCATGAATCGTGTAGTTTTCCTGTATTTACTTAATTAAATGAACTTAAACTATATTATAAATATCAGCTACATTGTGGCCCAACAAATTAGAACTATAAGAGGTTTAAGCTTGATTTTTGACATCCAGAAAGTATAAAGGAAATTCAAGCAGAAAATTTGACATGAATATGTCGATTCATTTTTCCGCTCCATATCATCACTGCTAGATAGTGTACGTTTTAAGGGAAAAGTAATGAAGGTACTTTGACACCGTTGGCCTTAAATATTTTGTCATTTTGTTAAAACTTCAAAGAAGAATTGATGTATAAGTAGTGTGACCAATAGGGAAAACCTGATAAAGTTATTGTTTATGCTCTGCTTTAAAGAGGTAGTTTTGTCTTTTAAAGTTAATACGATAACTTTAGGAACAAATTATGTTTGTATGTACTTAGTTTACCACTTAAGCAGTTTAAAGACGCACATCCATCAAGCGTCACGTTTTCCATCTGAAAACACCGAATCTTTCAAGCTAAATGTTAGTGAGAATTGTTTATCTTTATTCCTTTCATTACATATTAATACCACTTCTAATGACCTTTCAGTTTTTGTTTTCTTATGTAATTATACTGTAAATTAATAAAAGCACGAATTAAGTCACTTAATCACAAATGTAACTTCTTTTTTCTTTTTTCAAATCGATACTGTTATGAGTAAAATCAATGATAGCATAGTTGTATTTTTCTTATAGCACATTATTATTGTATGTACTCTTTTAATCTAATATTTTCGGACTTCAATATGCTAATTCTTCTCACGATATTAATATTAACCAACTCCTTTTACTAGGAAAGATTATTGCTTTTATTTAAAGTGGTCAAAACTGGCTTCCGTTAGGCATGGTGAATGCATCTCTAGAGATTTACCAATCCTTCCTAGAACTTTTTTGGTGCTATTCTCAAATCCGAATGTTATCTAAGCATTCCCACCCAGTTTATATTGAAATACCGTGCTCATCTGACAGTTTTTCATTTGTGGAACTAAGCAATTGAAGGAAAATATTTACTCTTCACATCTATCCCATTTAGCTCCTGGAATACTCAGTTAACTGAAGCTAATAGATCAGCTATTCCCTACTATTATGCTTATTGTTGATTGATGCTAATATAGGTGCTAATTTTCTGTTAATTATTCTTTATACCCCACTGAAGACAAAAAATAAAGATCATGATAGATGATTGTTTAGAAGTTAGATTCATGCAGACACTTACATGCCAGAACTATTATGATCCTAAATCAAAACGATGATAGTATGGATAGATCCCATGAGAAATATTCATATTTAGTTTGCGATTGCAGAACCAAAGCAGAATCCACTTTTACCCCTAACAGCGTGACTGCGACTCATCCCATAATTCTCTTTAGAAAACAACTATGCTATACGTCGCTTGCAAAAAACAAAATCCCTTACTTTTCATCTTAATTTCCGTTAATTGATTACTTGACTTGGTTTTTTGTAGGTAATTGGTTACACATTAAGGTTGAAAATGGCTTAACATTAACTTTAATTTGATTTTTTCCCATTCCAAAGTAATTTGGCGCATTTCAAGTTAATAACAAAGCGTAAACTAGTGAGTTGTTAGTTTTAAATTGTTTTTATTTAACAATTGTATTATTGATGCGTCTCGTGTACATTTTTTATTTGTAGTTTTCAACGGAGGTTGTATCTATAAATATTAACTTTATAAATATTATGATTCCCAGCAAGTAGTGATGGGGTCTAGGTTTTTTCTCTGCTTTACCTACATATTCACGGTAATTGACAACACTAGGTCTACTACCTTTAGTGTCCACTAATGTGATGGTCGTTTTGCTTTAACTCTCAAACTTGGTCTAATTAATTTCTTACCTTTCTAATAAATTTTAATATCATTTATATATTACTTTGAGGTAGCCCTATTTCTACGTTTTTATACCTGCTTTAACACAAACACCGATTTAATGAAATATTGGAAGTATTCTTACACCTATGACTTCATAGTAACATTTCTGAAAAGCATTCTTTTCATTTTCTAATATTTGTCACCATCCTTATTGAAAATAGTTAGAATTTAAAAATAAATAATTTTAAGAGAAAAATACCTTAACTGATTTAAAGATTAAAATCAAGTAAATTTAGGAACTTATCATTTTATTTCTTTATTTTCGTTGGTATGCTGTTTTTTTATTAATCTGAGTAACTTAAGTATTGTAGAATTTTGGGTATCAAATTTTGATTATTATTAGTTTTAAAAGAAATATATAATTAAATAGTTTTTAATTATTTGTGTATATCAGATATTTGCATAGATTTGATTCATTGGTATATAATATTTCTAATACGATTGCCTTTTATTTTAGTAAGCAGATCAAAATGGTTATTCCGAGTACTCTAAAAGGGCACAACAATAACACCCTACAGCACTATCGTAGTGATGAGGTAAAAGGCTTTAAGTCAAATACCTTATCTCTAAATGTAAGTCATTCTTAAATTAACGTTCCATATTTCTTATTATAAAATTAAGTTAAAATACTCTAGATTAAGGAATTATGCAACAATTTTATTTTACAGATATCTCATATGTACAATTTGGAACATAAAGGTGAAAACGGTGCACCACGAGCAGATCTTATTTCTGGTATTTCTTTAAACATTTTAGTCATCGTGGATAAGTTTATTTACTTAGTCACTTAATCCAGATTTTATGACATAATAGATGTCAAATAGGATAGAGCATTCATATGATACTATCAGTACATTAGAATACAATGATATTAATATGTATTTACAATCCTAGTAGTAAAATAAAGTTTCAATCAGAGAAAGTATGACAAGTCCTATTTATTGTTAGACACTAATTACATAATTATTCATTAGTACATGTTTAAGTGCCTAGATAAAAATAGAAGATTTAGCTACTGTAGTTGAGTCTGAGATTTAATTTCCGAAATAAGTACTTGTATTAAAACTGGAGTAGTGTTACTTATAGGAGCAGGAGATACTGTTTTGAAATTAAACATTGGTGGAATGTCTTTTCGAATTCGTATGGCCAGTCTGTTCTCCCGCACTGAGGGCGAACGGCTTGTCTGTCTTGCTCAGCTTGATCATGATCGGAGAGTACACGCTTCAGATGCTTTCCTCATGGTAAACCTTTCATTTAATATTATTATGTACTGATGGTATTAAAAAATAATTTACGACATAATACTTTATTCCCATTACGAGATATATGATTAGTTATTCTTTAATTTAGATATTTCAGGACTCGGAAGAATATTATTTTGAACGATCATCTCTTCTTTTTGATGCAATTTTTAAGTACTATGCCACAGGTCAACTACATAGACCGCTTGATATTTGTCCACAAGAATTTGCAAATGAATTGACATTTTGGAAGATTCCAGACAAAGTGATGTCATCCTGTTGTTGGAGAGGATACAATCAGCTGTGAGTGACCACATAAAATCAATATTAAACAAGTTTGACCTATACATGCATTCATTTCTATAAAATCATTAGTAAGTTCACCAGCATGATTTTTTATATTCAATGTCAGTTTTTGCAACTATTTGATAGGAATAATTTTTTTGGTCTAGGAATTTGTTTAAAGTATAGGACTCCGAGTCCTCATTATGATCCATCTTTTATGCCTAACGTTGCCAACATGGTTAATATTTAATAGTAAATACTAGGCAATAGAATATAAATGAGTTAAAAAAACAATCCCTGATTTAACAGATAGTTTGTAGAGTGTGAAAAGTATACCATCGTAATTTACATAGTAAGTGCAGATCTTCTAATTAATCGCATGCATAACTTCAATATTAACGAAGCTACGAGAGTCAGTGGTGGTCGTGAAGTCTAGTTGCCAATCGTCCAAAGTAAATAGTGATAATGAACATAGGTGAGCTTAGGTAGAATATTTGAGAGTAGTGGTAAGGTGTCAATATTTTGCTCCCTCGCTAAAACCGGTATTTAGTATATACAAGTTTCTTATTTCGAACCAAGAATTGTAGTTAAGGAGATAAAGTAATAATGGTTAAGTTGTATCGAGATTAAATCAAGGCCTTCGTTCTTCACTAAGAAGAGAGGTTTGTGTGGCTATTGAGGAAGCAGTAATGGAATCAGTAGTCCATTACTCAGTGGAAGTCGTTTCGGTGTATTTATTTTTACTAATATGTAATTCCTTATTCATTTAGCTCCTACTTATGATTTTCTTTTGATGGACCTATTAAGTTTTAATATACAAATTTATCTTAGTATTTAATTTCTTACAGATTACCAAGTACTATACTCATGGAATAGGTTAAACAGTAGTACATACCGAATTAACAGTGCCAAGTAAAAACATGTCAAGATAAAATGTTATTTAAATTGAGAAAGTTGTGTATGAAGTAAAGGCCTTGCACTAGTCCCCGCAATAAGCTGTCATTTGTTAATCAGTAGTAATATAATCCAAAAATCATTTAAAGTAATAGTAATTTAGGAGTCAATCTTTGGAAGAACTCACTCAGAAAAAAGATAAGAACTTAGAAATTCGTGATCGGTCTTTGCGTTCGAGAATTCACTATTTTTGTGAAGGAGATGGATCTATTTTTTCAACTCTCTTTACCTTCGGAAGCATATCTTTCGTATTGATCTCAGTCATTGGATTAGTTTTGGGTTCAATTCACGAATTTCAGGTTTGTCATGCTTTATTATTAATACCTCACTACGCAAAATTTAGGCACCTGTTCACAAGAAATCCATGAAATAGCATTATTTTTTTCATTATACGATCAATATGAAGGTGATTCAGATGCACTTCTTAAACAACACAAAAGTAGCTTAGTAGTATTTCTATCCAACGTTTAATAAAAAGATATTATTCTTTCCTATACTCCAGGTTCCAATAGTTAAACATGGATCTGTGCACACTCGGGTTAACAACATAAGTGCAGGTAATTTGTGATGACACTAGTATGACTGACTGAGATATCATGTGGACCAAACGTTGAATGTAGCCAAAACAAGGCAATTAAATAAGTGGAGTAAATGTTAATACATTAATAACCGAAAATGCTGGTATATCGAAGGGAAATTTAAACATTTGTTGAAAACTACCAATAACAATACAACCTAGATTAGAAAAAACGGAAAACTGTAAAGGTGGCCATGTAAAAATTAGTTGTTGTATAACCATATTAAAACCGTTCAAATTATTCTAACATAAAGTTATTGCCATCGCATTCTTTCTATAGCTTGTTACAAAAATAGGTTTGTTTTATGGGTATGATTGGTGTATTTATTAATGATTCTTGCGATGATCATTTAATCAATAATTGTGCCTAAAGCAGCTAAGCTTCTTGAAAACATAGTTCGTGTTGGAATTTTTTTACTTTAGATTGTTATCCTTATAAGCATTAATTACGTTTTTTCATGTTTGTCTTTACAGTTTACCGAAACAATGTGATCCCATACCATATTCATTGGTTTTAAATGAATCACTTTTTATGCATGTGAGATTTTGCACGAGTTGAGTGGTTGATTTATACATCTTTTTCTTTAACTCAAATATTGCATGACATTTTAATCTATATTCCAGTGGTTTTTGAAAGTTTTTAAATTGTTTGTAGTATTTAAAGCATGTACGCAATGGCATAATTGGAAATGTTTTGATGCACTGTCCTTTTCAGAAGACGACAGTCAAGGATATACAGGTTGCCGATTATTCTTGCATGTTCCCTATCCTTTGGTTTTTTTTTTCAATCTTATTATAGGATGTTACTTTAGTAATTAATGCATATATATAATCCTATACTAAATATGAAATGAAAAAGGAAGAATGCTTTTGTCCTAAACAATGAGAATACTTTATTCATAAATGTTTATATCCTCCTAGTAGTGTGTTAATTATATTAAATGTTCAAAGCTCTTTTTTCTGTATAATTGTTTAATTTCCAATTTGTAAGTAGACATGAAGCGTGAAATAATTGCAGTGAATGATATGGATGTGATTTGGGAGCCACATCCGACATTTGGATATATTGAGACTGTATGTATTATCTGGTTCACCCTTGAGTTTCTTCTTCGTCTTGCTGTTACACCATCTAGGTTAGTTATTTTTGTGTAACTATTTTGAAATTTTAAACTCTCTAGTCCAATAAGAAAAGTTCAAATGAAAATTCTTTAAATGTGCTTTGTTTTGCAGAATCCAGTTTATAGTAGGTATTATGAATATAGTTGATATGGTGGCAATCGTTCCGTTCTATCTGGAAATGACTCTGGCAATGTTTGGGATCGATATTGCTAGTCTTAGCGATATTAAAGGTGAATTAAACTTCTATTTGAATTACTGTAATTCTAATTTTGGCAGTTCGCACACTGACTACACACGATTGCATTAATTTCATTTTTTAAAATCTGCTATAATTCGAGGCTGCATTACTCTAATGAGTGTACATTAACATTTGGAACCAGTCTTAAATAACTCATGACTATTACCTTGTGTAAACAAATATAGTATTACAATGTCCTAATATAAAGTAATTTATGTCTTTAGTATTTAGAATAGCTAACAGTATGACAAAGAGTCATCGGCTAATATTAAGTTACAATATTAGTTACACATTTAAACTTAGGACTGTTAAATGTGTCTCCTTTCCAAAACAAATGAACTTCAGCGCATTTCTAGAAAGGTAAATGATTACAATCTTTACCTATTTCATATAAGCTCTGTATAGCGATACTTGTGCGTTCTTTTTATTCTATTTAAATTTTATTTCCTTGTACATCATTTAGCGTTCTTAAGAGAAATCATGAAATCCCCACCTCGAGTTGTCACCTAATCCCCACTGTCTCATTTCGATTGTTTTTGTGGGGGCCTAAACTTTAAAGGAATTCCACATCTGTAAGATTCTATTGCCTACATCTACAATGCATGCAGATAATTCTATGCCTAATTTTCGTAGGATGCCATATATTCTACTATTAGCACAAATTTGGGTCACAAACTTTCGGGCGCTACTGTACTACTCTGTGCAATAAGTTATCTGTTGAATGAAAAGTAGACTATTTGAGTATTCAATAGTTAAGTTTGATAGTTATTATTATGATACAATATGAAGAGCACTAAATATTGCTATATTATAATCAGTAAATTACTCGATTTCATTGTAGGAGCTCTACTAGTTGTACGTATTCTCCGTGTTTTGAGGGTTGTCCGTATATTGAAATTGGGAAGATATTCATCAGGGATGAGAACATTCGCACTTACTTTGAGGAGCTCGGCTAGACAATTGGGAATGATGGGAATGGTTTGACATTACTATTTTTCTCTCAATATGTTTTCCTTGTTTCTTTCGCATATATTTTATGCTATTCACAAATTTATTCCTTAAGAATTTTTCCAGGTTCTGTCGACAGGTGTTGTATTCTTCTCTACATTGTTATATTTCGTTGAGAAGGATGAACAGGACACCCCTTTTACATCAATACCAGCGACTTTTTGGTGGTTAGTTATGGTATTTATAATGTTCAAATATTCAATATAGATTTTCATTGTTAATCTGTAGTCAAGTTTAATGAGTTTCAGGGCCATCGTAACTATGACAACAGTGGGTTATGGAGATTATGTTCCGGTTACGATTCGTAAGTCCATCTTTTTTAAAAAGTGAGAAAGAAAAGAAAATGAAAGTGAGATAAAATAAACAGATAAAAAGAATAAATTACATAGAAAATTATATAAGGGCAATTATATATTTTTCGAATTTTTTACTTTTATATCTGCAGTTTATTTTCTCAGTAACATTCGTACTAATATATTTAGTGGTTTAAGAGTTATGATTACAAGTGGAGATAAACAAGATTTTTTAGCGTAGTAAGTAATGTTATTTAATGAAAAAATAAAATAGTTAGTACCTATAGTTGCAGAATTTTATACCTTGAGAGCTTTTATATGACCGAATTATTCAGCGAAATCAATTTTTTAATCCATAGTGCTCATTTCTCTAGTGGTCTGAAAGGAATATAATATTAGTACCAAGAAGTGTTTTTCTTCAGTGTACAAAGACTACTATTAAGACATATTGTTCATGTAGAAATTTCTTTACTTTAGATTGTTATCCTCATAAGTATTGGTTACATTTTTTCATATTTTTTGAAAACTGTGATTTACAACTCAGTTTTGTAAAATGAACCGGAAGCTTTTCGTCTCTATGGTCTTGACTTTTTCAATTTCAATCCAATGGACTTGTTGGATGTCTACGGAAATTACTGGTATTAACTGTGTGAAGTAGTTGAAGAATCCACTTTATTGGGAAGAGATGGAAGACACCAAGTACGAGAATCTGGTCATAACACAGACTTCGACAATCATTTCATAAGCAAGGATACATCTAAAATTAATGTGAAACCATATTATTGTTATTGTTGTAAAGCAAATAACTTGGGAATAAATTTTTATGAATTTCAGGTTGTTCAGTCAACAAATTGATTTCATGCTTGCACTATAATTTTGATCCACATCATTTATAACAAAACGACAGTGTAAAGAAAGGTAAATTGAGAAAGATATGGTGAAGAGCAAAAGAATAAGGCGACATTACAAAGAAAATTATTTTTAAGCGGGGAAACTCATAGCGAGTGGTGCCATCATTAGCGGAGTTCTTGTGCTTGCCCTTCCAATTACAATCATTGTTGATAACTTCATGAAGGTGTCTGGGAAGTAAGTTATCCTGAACCCGCGTTCATAATCAGTCTAAGAAACTAATTAGAATATGTAAAAATCTTGTTTTAAGAATTTTTTAACCAAATTAGTTGCAACTACTTTTTTTCAGCATCGAGGAGTGAGGTTAGATAAGACTGGTAAGCTATTTGCCCGTCTCTTTCTCTCTTTGGGCACCCTATTTCACGCTTTTTTTTCCTCGCGGGTTTACCCCATTGCACACATTTTGCTTTTCCCGCAACCAGATAGTTATATAATTCACGCTTAATTTAAGCAAGTATATCCTGTTAAATTTTTTATTTTGAGCGTAAGGAAATATGACTTATTGCAGTTCGAACCATATGTTCTCTTCTGGACCTGCTATACAAGCCGCAGAAGATGCGCCAAAAGAATAGCATCCATGTGACGTGCATGAAGTTCTGTTTTGATCTAAAATACACTAGTTCGTCATATTTTTGCCTTTAAACTTTAAAGTATATTTTGTTACGGAAGGTTGAATATGGTCACACTACTGTACAAGGTAGGAAAAGTGTTACATTCTTTTTATTATATAAAACTCATCTCTTATTATGAGGTGTTGAAACTAATAGCATTTACTAAAAATTAGCAATATCAACCTTCCTTTTAGTTGAAGCATTCCCTTTAAATATGTACAATTTCGCTAGATGTTGATGATAATATCAAGTCTCACCAGTTGTTTATAATAATTTAAAGAAGTGTTACCACAAATAAGGCATATTTTCAATTATTAACGGTTTTCTCGTGCTAAATAATTCATGATATTAATATAGGACAAATTTTAAGTGTTGTCTCCTACATAGTTTATTATATATCTGAAATGGTGTACCTATCACATCTCTAAATCCAAGCATGATAAGTTTTAAATTTAATAATTTTAAAGCAATACATGTGCAATTATTCTTAACATTTTTCTCAATTTCATATGGAATGGTGGCCCGAAATTGGGCATTACCGCACAAAGCATAGTAAACTTTATGACAAGATACTATCCCATAAAGATTTTTAACCGTAATTGGTGTGCGTTAGATAAACTTACAACAAATCATAGTAAATCCGCCAAAAATTCTGTTCTGTTCATCGGCGGAGGTTCAGTTCATGTAAATAATGCTCATGCCCATTATTCTTTACCAGTGCGCTTTCTGAAACATGCTTTTCAATACTATGTTGCCTAATTGATCCAAAACATATCGTCCATGTGTTCAGTTGGCCGAGTGGTGTGTGCGTTGGAGTGCGGTGTGCGTGGTCGAGGTTTCGGTTCTCTGCGGCGGCGGCCATTGAGGTAACGTGTAGGTTCGATCTAGGTTTCAGGTTCTGCAACGGGATGTCGGCGGCAGTGGGTGGTTGGTTAGATGCGGCAGGAGATGCGTGTGGTGGTTGAGGGTGTGCGGAGGATGTGGCATCCGTGGATGCGTCAGCGGATCTCGATCGTAGCGGGATGTTGTCGTTTTTTTCCACATGAACTAGTTAAGCATTCAGACCAAACTTAATATATATCTGCAAATGCCCTAGCCCCAAAAGGNTTGTATATGTGAAGAATCTTAGTAATACACAACAATTACATCACTTAGCTATTGTGCTTGAAGAAAATATCCACCACCGCGTTAGGGTGATCCGAACTCAGACACGGTGGCCGCCAAGTAACAACACACGCACTAAGCCACTCAGTTTGTAGTCTTGGAAACTAGATGAAGTTTATATGCTTTCGGATAATTAATGACACGTTTGCTGTATTAGGGCAGTACACAATCCCGGTAAACTCGGCTAATGAATGTGTTCAGTTGGCCGAGTGGTGTGTGCGTTGGACTGCGGTGTGCGTGGTCGAGGTTTCGGTTCTCCGCGGCGTCCATTGAGGTAA